>JAOUQT010022801.1:0-22176 GCA_025769995.1 Xyliphius kryptos
TAAATTCCCCCCGCTTCACTCTGTGGTTTTGCCTGGCTCCCTTCGGCGCGTTAGGGCGCTTCGGTGCTGCGTATTCCTATGCGCAGCCGAGTTCCTGAGGTAGAGCGGAGCGTGACACTCAGTAGAGGACTCAAACTATTTTTCCTAAAAAAAAAAACAAAAAAACAAAAAACAGTAGTTTAGTGCTGTGTTCTGCTATCGTTTCTTCAGCTGTGGTTGCTTCTGCAGTCAATTATAATTTCCAGCTCTAAGCAACTAAATGCTTAAAGTACCTAAGTATCTGTGCTGGGACCAGATACTTAATTACCATTAGTTTGCTATCTTCAGCAAATTTTATCCCGTAGCTCTGGCTAGACATTTTATGTGTGGCTTCTGCCTGGACTTTCCACTTTCCATCTAGAGTGTCTGTTTTTATTTACTTGAATGTGCTGGCTGTTACGTTTAAAAAGACTGGTGCAATGCCTGCTGTTTTTACAACCTTGGTTCCACCGGCATCTAGGCTTCATCAGTTTCACTACTCCCTCCACTGATATAGGGAACCAGAGTCACTCTCGTCACTGCCCATCAGATGATCCCATACCTGCAAGTCCATACCATTCCTTTCCTTTTTTTCACCATTTTTTTCAATTAACTGGGTGTATAAATGAGGTCGACCCAGCTGTTTGATAACCAAATTGGTAGATACTCTTATTTTCGTTTTTGTTTCTTTTTATTTATTACTGTATGTACACACGCTCTCTGTGTTTAAAATATGTATGCATGTGCAACAGTAAGTGTAGCAAGCTACCATGCGTTGTATTTAGGATGTGCACATGATCAGATTATATCTTGGTAAGACTTTACATATATCTGATATTCATAATGCTTTAATAACACATACATAAAGCATAATGAATAATTCCTAATGCTTTATAACATTTGTCAAAGGCCTTTGTAATATACTCAAATGTTTCTAACCACACTCTTTTACACACTTTTATAACACGATGTGACATGCATTATGAAGTGCACATTTTAACCACTCATTAACTTAATTCAGAGACCAGCATCAAAAAGCTTTGTAAAGTTTGTGTTAAACTATATCCTCCCTTTATAAGTGCTTATAACTATTTATGAAAGCTTATTAGCTCTTTTTACAGACATTAGGTAAAGTGTTGTTCTTTATTATCTCTATAAAGGAGATTACATTCATTTATATAATGTTTAATAAAGGATTGTAAATGTTCTTTACAGACTTTAGGTAAAGTAAAATCTTTGTGTTTAAAGTACGACTGTCTAAAAAAATCTAAAAATCCAATGCATTATAATACATTATGTCACTTGTGTTATTAAGCGTTATGTTATTTTGTTATTACACTTTATGACAGCTTATGACAAATGTTATAAAATCATTATGAATATGTTATATAGCTTTGTAAATGTGTTAATAATGCATTATGACTACCAAATGTGTGTAACTCATTATTCTTACGAATTCTTTAAAATTCTTTCTTTTGATATAAAGTACTTTAGTTTAGATTTTTAATGTGATTATCACTTGTGTTAATATCGCTGACTAAACGAATATAACAACCAAACTCAGTAATAATCAAATGGCCTTACGACAGGTTCAATTTGTAAACAGACCATTAGGCACATTACATTACTTCTGTGCTCAAATTGCTCTCATAATCTTTTGGTCTGTTGAGTTAGTTTCACATTAAACATGCCCAAATTTTCTGTGGCTTAATAATAACCCTCCCTAAAGTCACATGCAGCCATTATTTAATAAGCTGTGCTTCTGCCTTTTTGTTTATGAGTAAAGAAAAAACACAATTTAGTGGTTTAGCCAACCTGCAGTCCTCCGGTGTTTTACCAAATTACTATTGATTTAAAAAATTTACTATTTATGTCGGTTCACAGTGCTACACCATTAATGCCTAGCAGTGGTCATGATTACTCAAAAACTTTGTTATGTATAGCTTTCTTGGTCAAAACTCATGATTCCTCTTGCTTTTATTTATACATAAATTATCATTCATTATTCATTCATTCATTCATTCATTAGCTTACGCTTATTCCTTTATGAGGGTCACTGTGGGTCCCCATGCCCATCCAGGGGAGAACGTCTCCGGCGCTGATTTGGTTGTAAATGTAAATTTGGCAACGCTTTATATCAATCCGGTATTCATAATCTTATACCTATAAAACCCAAAGCTCTCACTCCCTCACTCACTTGGCACCATTATTCCCCACAATGCACTTGAAACAACTAAGCAGTTTTCACTTTCAAAATCTCACCGGGGGGCCCTCCAGGGGACCCAATCTGAACCACGGGCCCTGATTAAATCTGGCACTTCCACTCATCTCCAAAATTTCAAATTTGGCAGAGATATATAGGATGACCTCTACAGTCATAGAGATATCATAAATTCCTAAAAAATTCCACATTTCCATGCACATCACATACTTCAAATTTGTCAGAGATGTACATGATGTGGGCAGCACGGTGGCTTAGTGGTTTGCACATTCGCCTCTCAGCGCTGGGGAATCCCTATGTGGGTGGAGTTTGCATGTTCTCCCCGTGTCTGTGTGGGTTTCCTCCGGGTTCTCTGGTTTTCTCCCACATTCCAAAAACATGAAGGCAAATTGAATGCTCTAAATTGCCCTGTATAGTGTGTGTATGACTGTGAGTAAGTGTGTACCCAGCCATGGATTGGCGCGCTGTCCTGGGTGTATCATAAAGGAATAAGATAATGAATGAATTAATGTATATACTGTATATAGTCTCACATACCCCCTCTTCCACGGTGTGTGCCTCGGAAAGAAGCTTAACATTTAGCTAAATAACAAAAAATGAATGCATGTAATTCTAAAGTGGATCAAAGCATTAGTCATTAATTTATTTTTGAAAAGGTTAATTTATTAAGGCTCATTTGTATTTCTAACCTATTTCGGGTGTTTCTTGATGGGGTATTATACGATTAAGGCAAGACGTCATTCAGCGAGTTGTAGCGACAGCCAATAGCTACTTTCCTTACTGAGGAGTTGGCAACAGTGCGCGTCTCGCGCGGGACGGTTCAAACTAACGACTCGCGTCTTCCGTCGTCTTCAATTCCAACGGCGGTCTGTTGGGAAGATTTTGAGTCAAAACGTTTCTTGGCATGACTGAAATAAAATTCAGAACACTGTTGAATAACTTTTTTAGTCGAAGTATGAAGATTAATGGACTTTTGAGTTTCTCCAGCTTCCCAGTTCAGTCACCTCAGGAGATTTTTGTCAAAACCAACGTAACTTCACCGCAACACGAAGGTCAGACATTAAAGACCAGACTATTCGGTGGAACACAAACCCATTGGTGTCGCAGAAGAAGTGAAACCCCGCTGTGGTACTGTTACAGTCTCAGAAACCCAACCCACTGTGTGGAACCAAACCCAACCAGGTGAACCGCGTCACTGAAAGAGGAGCCTTCAGGCAGCGGCTCCACGGGGTTCCAGCAGCGAAGATATTTTAATTTACTCCAGGTAACGTTAATTGGCTTAAGTTTAAACCATTTTAATGTTTATCAACTATTTGCTTATTTAAAACCATAAATAAGCAAATAGTTAGACTGCTTATTTAGACTGTTTTACCAACAATCCTACAAGTTTAAAAAGAAAAACAGGCAATGAAGGAACAACAGTATGAACAATGAGGAAGCAATTGTGCAATTTTTTTATTAAAATACCACAGGTTAATATTAATAAATGGTTATATTAATTTTAATGTGGGAATGAAAAGCACACATTTAAACACATTTTCTTTGACAATACGAAAAGTGTTATATGTTTTTGCAGATAAGGCCACGACGTGACGTCATTCTTCTGTTGTTTTTGCTCTTCTCCACCCTTGGCTTTCGTGCGAACACATATTTTGTTTATTGTAAATAGATTTAATTTTTTTTATCATACATGTATTTACAATTGCAGTTGCAAATATGCCACCACTAGATGACGCCAAGACCCTGTGTGTCAATACAAAGAATCAGCGAATCATTATTCAGAGCGATTGATTCAAATGATTCTGATTCATTTATCTGGCCCGTTAAGGTTTCACACAATGCCAATAAATCGAAACGCCAAGTGTAGTACTGACCGAGTGCTTCTGGTGGTGCTAGGTGACTGCAAGTGAAAAGAACAGCGACACTTTTCTTGCGTGACCTACCATGTTAGTATACTGTATTTGATAAAATGTTGTTTATACTTAGTTTAATACTATTTATTATCACATAATTATCCTTATTATTTATGTCAGGGAACAATCAACCTAACCTAAAATACATCAAACCTAAAATACAAATTATAAAGATATAAACAACAGGTATCAATGTTTTTTTAACAATTGCTTTGAAATTTTTGTCAAACCTGTGTATTTATATATTTTTTTCATTTTGATAACATATTTTGTGTGTAAGTTATATAAGTTGTTTTGGTGTCTGTCATCTCTATAGTGACTGCCGCATGGGTACTGTGGAGGACGCGAGGCCCTTGGTGTATAGCAATTGCCACACGGTTAGAGTGGAGGGGAAGACGCGGGACGCATGGCATATAGCGTTTGGCACACGGTTAGAGTGGAGGGGAAGACGCGGCACGCATGGCATATAGCGTTTGGCACACGGGTAGAGTGGAGTGGAAGACGCGAGGCATATAGCAATTTGCACACAAGTAGAGTGGAGGGGAAAATGCGAGGCGCTTGGCATATAGCGATTGGCACATGGGTAGAGTGGAGGAGAAGATGCAAGGCGCTTGGCATATAGCGATTGGCACACAGGTAGAGTGGAGGAGAAGATGTGAGGCGCTTGGCTTATAGCGATTGGCACACGTGTAGAGTGGAGGAGAAGATGCGAGGTGCTTGGCATATAGCGATTGGCACACAGGTAGAGTGGAGGGGAAGACGCGAGGCACTTGGCATATAGCGATTAGTGTGCGGGTAGAGTGATGGGAAAGACGCGGTGTGGCTAACGTGAAGCTAACGCTGTAAGGCATGCTACGAGTTGCACGTCAACAGCAGAGAGGACATGTGACTAAATGTGCTGACTAAATGTGACCCGCAGCACTGCTTTGCTTCCTGAAAACTTTAAATAAGATGCAATTGGTAAAAGTTATCTCACCAAATCAGCAAATCAGTAAATGACTTCAGTGAAATGTGGTTTAAAAATGCTCGCCATCAGGACGTAGAACGGGTAACAGCTATTTTACATACATAAACTCCATCACTCATTCAAAAACAATCGCTTTTGAACGTACTCATTTATTTTCATTGTCTTTTTAACAAGATGAGCCACTGAAACGCGTGGCTGGGAAGAGTTAGTTGTAAATATAAATAGATATGTCAAACTATAGACAGACTTTTTTAGTTGTACAATGATACACTGTAGTCCATCTGTTTCTCTACATACTTTTAGTCTTCTTACTCTTTTCATTACTCTTTTCATTCATCACAGAGTAAAATGTTTTAGATGATGGTGGTGCAGGGATGATTGGATCACACACAGGCATACTGCTGGGGTTTTTAAACAGTGTGTCCACTGTTCACTCGATTAAACACACTTAAACTTGTAGTTGTTAAATCAGACACAGTAGCTCAGTGGTACTAGTCTTTCTTGAATACTTCATTAGTGTTCACAGCACGCTGCATGCACGATGCTGGTGGAGGAAGATTATTTCGGTTGGTGAACTATTCTCTGTCTTTGTTCACTGAGATGTTTACTTAGATATGTGTTATGCACCACTCTAATAATACCTGTTCAGTGGGGGTCCTGATCACCAAAGAACAATGTAAAGAGGACTAACAGAGTATGCAGAGAAACCGATGGACTACAGAATGTAACTAGAATTACAACGTCCATCTATGTGGTTAGAACTAATAAATTTTAAAATGGGTGTAAAAACATAATTAAACGAGTCAGTGGGTGTATTTTCAATAATAATAATAATAATAGACCTAAAACAATCTGTGTGATGTTGTTATTGTGACTGTATATATAGGTTCCTTCAATATAAAGTTAAAAATGTATTTGCTACAACCCCAAATTCTAAATAGTTTTATTTTTTATCTTTTTTTTTTTTAACCCTGCGGTCTTAAATGAATCATTGTTCCCTGTTTTAGCTGACCTACATCTAAATACACTTTCTAGTGCATACTTTTCCAGCCTGTATTTTTGATTCTTTTATAAATAGGATGTAATAGTATTGATCTTTAATCCCCCTGTGCATGTTCCATATCTATTTTCTCACATCCATGTCTCCTGACAGTTAGAGCGTGTGGTCGGACCCGGGGCCCGGCGGGTCACGTTTCTCATTGTGAATCAGGGCAGGGGAGCAGACGGTGTAATTAGGACAGAGTCGGGTGCATGGCGCAGAGAGCATCCTTGCCTTATCTCTCTCTGAGCTGTGCTGTGAATGATGTACCCTCTGCTCTTTGTCTGCAGTGAATGAGGGAAAGCTGTGATGTAATGCTTTTACAGACTGCTGCACTCTCTCTGTCTGCACATGGGTGGCACTGTGGGCACATGAAAAGCAACATCCAGCACACTTAACCCAGTTCCCTAGTTTTGCCTGCCTGCAGTGAGCTCAGTTGTGAAAGCTTTCATGTAATAATAAATTATGTTGGAGCGTTATCATTAGATTATTATATTTGGGGAAATTGTCACATATAACCCCACTGAAAACGAAGGCTTTCAAATAATGAAGCATTCACAGTTTTTTAGGAAAGTGGGGTGAAGCCTTAAAACCTGTTTACAAACTACTAATTACACGGCATGGACACCTGACTAATATATTTCTATTATATTGGTACAAATTTAATTTTAAAACCATGGCCATTGATACTATAACAGTGAGCCACATCTGTCTTTGTAAGTGGTTGATGAAGCTGATATTGATTTAATGTTTAATGGACCTGATAGTACTTCAATGCTCAAGTCTGTTGACCTTAATATCATCAGATTGTTGCATTAGGACCTCATGTGGTGCGCAGGGGACGGTCATAATGGAACCATAAACAGGCTTTCCAAACTGTTGTCATGTAAGAGGAATCATATAGTCCTCATTGACTGCAGATTTAACATCTTCATAATGATATTAATGTTTTTATTAAATATCCACACCTTCTGGATGTCGTCTCACAAGTGCAATCGTTGACGTTTTTATTTTAATTCAGCACCTTTAATTCAGTGTCGTGGTGTCAACGTTTTTAGCTGTGCATCATGGTAGGGTTCATAGGGTTCCAAACTACAGACTGATACTCCTGAGAGAAGTGAATATAGTTCCTTTATTTACTTCACATTTCATCAGATTGCATTTTCATTCAGAACTACAGTCATTTACACCGAATAAAGTTATCAGTTTCATACAGAAAGCAGCTTGCTGCATTTTTATGAGGGAATTTGTAATTAGTATGTCATTTCCCGCAGTAATATTAATTCTTATAAAAACTGCCTTGGTTCTATAATTAAATCCACGAGCCAATATTCATTCATTTCAAACAAATGCATGCAGCTGTATGATGGATTTTAATTTACTACACATCAGCATACCGTTGATTATACATTATTTTGTTAATCTATGTGTATTTAAGGCTTTGGATATGTATTGCTTTGTTAGGTTCTGCAGAATAGTGCTGCTGCTGAATTTCCTGACAGTAAAGCTGTGAACCCGTGCTTTGCTTTTTGCACGCGTGCAGTGTTGCTCTCTCCATTCACAAAACTCACACTCTGTGTTTTGGTCAGAGCTGATTCGCACAGGAACGATCGACGCTTGTAGGCTGTGTCCAATTAGAATGCAGCTACTTTTAGCGTGCACGCGCTGTGGTATAATGGAGGATGTGATGAAGGTATTGAGCGTACCAGGAGCAAAAGGCTGGGGTTTGTGTGAAACCACGGAGGATGTTTTAAACACAGATCAGCTCGGTGACAAATTAATTCCCAAAAAGATGTGATGGTCAGGTGATTTATCATGTTGTGTTTCCATTGCAAATTTAGAAATCTATTGGATTAACTTAAGTAAATATGACTGAATAATTCAGGTGAATAGTTTTTGTGCTCATTTTCAGTGTGAATGCTGTTTGAAGGTGAAACGTGAGTGTCCTTCAGGGCCGCAGTAAGGCTCTGGGAATTGGCCAAACAACGGCTCACACTTGGAGTGTTTTTCGCTCCATCACACACTTCCTCCGTCCAGCTGACCTGTCCCTGTGTAAAAGACTTAACGCCTGCAGAACTAGCAGCTGCTTGGAGAACAGCCTAAATTGGCACACCACAGCTCTGCCTGCTTCATGGCACCAGCCTGATTAACCATGTCCTCGAAAATAACAGCAGAAAAAAGATCATTAAAAAGAAACATCCATTTAGACCTAAGAATCTAAACTTGCCTCAATCATTATCGATCCATAAACAAGAGGACCACTTCAGTACTTTGTATAAAAGGTTAGGTTTAATGCTTTGTAGTTTTAGCTAGTATTAGTATCTAGCTAGTAGTGAACATTAGTGTACTGGTTTTAAATCTTAAGCATAACATGTTATTAATATCTGAATAGTTTATTAATGACAACTGGGATGTTATTAAAAAAACATATAAATATAAATAAATAAATATATATAATATTAAAGTACCATCCAACGGGATACCATTTTCTTCTGCTTCGAACAATAATATTGATAAACTTTTCATTATAATTATTTCTTTTCTCTCCACTAACATGTCAGTTGTTGGAAAAAACAAGCCGCTCGTTATATTAGCATCTCATTTGCATACGGTTTTCCCCTGCAACACCACCTCAATCTCAGCCTGTTGGGAATGTCAAGAAGTTAAATTAACTATTTTTTTTTAGGTTTGTGCCTCATTTGCATGAGAACAGCTTTGCCGAGGTTGCTCCGTTAGGTGACCTTAATTGCCTCCGTCCTTGCCAAGCTCTGATTGCAATTAATTTCATTAAGCATAGTATCAATATAAGCAGGCGAATACATTAGCATGCGATCAGAACCAGGATGCGCAAGCTGTTCTTAATCAAGAAGCGTTTTGCGTGTGTGAATGACCTGTCATTCTTTTCATAAAGATGAAATATCATGCTTTGCTCTGATGGGTCTAGAGCTTATCAGCACGATCAATCTCACTCAGCCGCCCAAGCAGTGACACGTCCGTTGCATTAAAGGGGGTTTCAGAGAATGGCCTTGTTAAAAACACGCAATTTTAGTGTCAGTTAATGTGGAGACTCATTTACGAGAACGTCAACAGAAGGCGTCATGCTTTTATCTTCTTCCAAAAAAATGTTTGTGCTGCTGGTAAAATGACCTGGATTCATTACCTTTAAATTGTCTGATCTTAATTCAAATCATAATGACAAACTCATGGGCTTTACCAAAACAAATACCCACAAAGAACTGTTCTTGTAGTCCACAATTGGTTTGTCTTGTCTTGACCTCCTTTACCTGCTCCAATTTGCACACAAACAAAAAATGTTTTACTTCATTCACATTTAATTTTGGGAACAATAACAATCACAGAATCAGTACTCCTCGAATGATTCACAGAATTGCCTCCTCCTGACTTTTCTTTGTAAGTTAATAAATATCTTAACCCCTGATGTTTTGGCCAGCCTTATCATGCTGGTGGTTATTTGTAAAGTTTAGTCAGTAAAAAACACTTTCTGGGAATCGGTTTCTTTTTTGTTGTCAAGTAACCGTGCACACAAGACATAAACATGAACCTTTAATTCTAAAGATTTTTGAATTTTTTCTTTTTTGTAGTCTTTACAGGATGAAATGTGGTAGTCAAAACGGACCAACCAACAAATAGTTGCCAGACCAACAAATAGTATGTGTGTATATAGATATTCGGAGTTTATTACAGCGGTCAGTGGTCACATGATCAGATCCTGACAAGAGCCAAATGACTTTTACAACTACAATTACATCATATTTTGCAAATAATATTTAGGATTTTCAAAGTGCTCACAGTAACATGTAATGTGTTTACAATGTGGAACTGTACCAAAGCAGCCTAACAAGAGAGATTAGATACAGAATTTCAGAATCAACCGACCCCAAGCACATTACAATATTACAAGCTCAACTACAAACAGAAGTCAACAAATGGCAGTAAACAAGCAATAAGCCATAAGAAGATCATGATGGTTTAAGGATTTGCAAATTTACCACCACGGTGTTACTGAGTATAATGGCATATAGGTTTTATCTTGGTGTACTTATGTGTTCTCATCCGCTATGGTGTAGCTTTGCGTGTTAGGTGCCAGGCAGCATACACACCCGGGATGAAGGCAAGTCAAGCTGGCATGACCCTTGGCGCTGCGCCAGTGAGTTAACTCCAGTTGACCATCACTGTCGTTTCAGGCGAGAATCTGCCCACCACATTAAACATGACATCTGCCCACTTTACGCTGAATTCCACATTTAGATTCATGGGCCAACGTTCTGTTGACAAGACGTGGAGAAGATCACACACTGTATTTTTGCAGATTTGTATGTTGTACTCATTATACACTGATCTAAAAGTTTTACTGACATTAAGGAGCTAAAGCTAAAATACAATATGTATAATACATCAGTTTATAAAAGGGGTAGTTGAGGTCCTTAAATCTGATTGGCTAAACCGTTTGTCCAGCCATAACATTACAATACATTATTTTCCTTATACTTTCTATAAACAGTGTTCTGTTTAGACACTAGATGGCGTACGTGATTGTTAGAGTAACCGGAAACCTGTTGCTTAGACATCAGCATTCACTTGGACTGGACTAAAAAACTTTGTGTTTTTAAATGTTTAAAATATATATATTTATTCACAATAATGTCGCCCACTCGCTTTATTATCAGAAGAAAAGTCTTGGTATTGCTTGTTTTGAATTAAGAACATTCATTTTTCTTTAAATACCAGATTCGAGTCTGCGGATGTGTATGACACCCTAAAGCAGTAAGGTACAAGAAGGCGTGCATTATTGTAAGTAAATTACGGTAAAGAGGTGTTATGAAGTATGACATGAAGCATACAGTTAGAGCTCTTTCCCGTGGTTTATTCACAATAATGCGCCACATTTGAGTGCTTTATTACTTTTATAAAATGAATACTAACATACTATTATAATAAAAAACAATATTTGATTCATAAATGTCTTTATTGAAAACAAAATCATTAATAATCTAGTTTTGTAGATGTAGTTTTGTAGTTTTGTAGGTTTTTAAAGTGAATGCTAATCGCTGCCTAATAGTTTTCTGGTTTCTCTAACAGTTAAAAATTGATTGCCATCTAGTGGCAACATTACAGAACACAGTTTCTGCTGTTTATATTAATGTTTACTTTATGATTTATTATTATGTATTGTATATCACATACTGATACAAATGTGAAGCGCTCAGAGGTGTGTGTTATTGGCAATAATGTCACGGCTGGACAAATGGCTCAGCCAATCAGATTTCAGGACAGAAACTACACTTTTTAATAGTAGTTAATTCTCACAGGAAGGACAGTATTATTTTTGAATAGAGTTTACATGTTCTCTCTATGTCTATGTGGGTTTTCTCTTGGAGGCTTCCTGTGTCTCCTCTGCAGTAATATGTTCACATCGTTGTTTCTGCATTTTGTCCTTTAAACAGGTTTTCATCGTCCCATGTAACTTGTGTGTATTATAAGCTTTTACTTTCTTTCCTAAATCGAAAATGCCTGTTGCGTATGCTATAAAAATTGGCCCACTGACTTGCTTAGTGTTACTGAACTTTATGACTGTGGGTTGCTGAGGTTAAGTGTGTGTGAACAGCATGTAATCATGTCATGGCTGGTCTGATGTCCAGCGGTTCATAAGGGTTTTTCCCAGGCTTGCCTTTTGCCAGGCCCTGTACCCTGCGGTCACGGTGGCACCGCAGGCCATATTTTTTACTACAACACATTCATTGTTGAAGCGTGGCAGCTGGGACGTGACTGTAATAAGGATAAGCCAGGAATAGAGTCCAAAAGGAGGGGAAGCATGAGCATTTGAGCTATTTTCTAATTTCTTAGGCTGAAGTTGAAAGGCTTGAGAAGGAGGTGCTGGCACAAAATCTAGAAACACCCAAACAGAAAGCCTCAAAGCAAGGAGCCACTGAGTTTAGCAAAGATTTATCATGACTAAGGGGCCAAGACCTCCGATGGATTATTGACCCTGATGACTTTTCAGCTAACTTTAAAAGCTCTTCAAATTCTGCTGACTAGTAAGACAATTTAAAGAGTGTTTGATCCTGGAGGAGGATTTAGGACCCTTGGAATTTTTCTCAGCAACACAAGACATGAAAATAAATATTATGAAGAAACCAGCAAAAGAAAATGATTTATATTTGGTCCTCAGTTTAATCATTTACTAAGTATCCCACTTTAATACCAAATAATTAAACTTTAGTAAACGTGGATGGCACAT
Source organism: Xyliphius kryptos (assembly GCA_025769995.1). Classification (NCBI taxonomy): domain Eukaryota; kingdom Metazoa; phylum Chordata; class Actinopteri; order Siluriformes; family Aspredinidae; genus Xyliphius; species Xyliphius kryptos. The sequence goes on from JAOUQT010022801.1 coordinate 12,418, forward strand.
GGGCATATTTAGCACTCTATTTGCTTTACAACCAAGAGGTCTTTGGTTCACCCAGACAGTGTAGCTTCCCCACACTGTGCCCTCACAGTCCAATAAAGTTTATTATTAGGTCCAGTTCATACATGTCACCCTCTTTGGCCTCTAAATGAGTTCTGACTCCACAGTTTGGAGTGGGTGTGGGAGAACTAGTAACCATTCGCTCGGGGACGAGAAAGTCCTGGCCATGGTGAGGATTCTGGCTGACGGTCCGAAGTTAGGTTTAATTGAAAGCAAGGAAGCAGGGGTGTTCACATACTTTAAATGATGTATTTTGTTTTGGAAACATTAAGATTGAATTATGCTGGACAAGACAGCTATACTTGGAACAGATAAAGGAAAAGAGGACCATGATGGATGGATGCAATCAGAGGGAGCATGAACAAGCTATTAAAAAGACCAAAACAAAGTTTAAACTTTCCTTTATAAAGACGGTACATTTGTTTCTTGGGAGTCTGAATCAACTCCAGTTAATAATAATAATATTATATGATTTAAATATGTCATAACTTATGGAGCACCATAGCCGATGTTCCTGTTTGTCGTCCAGCTCAAAAGCACCACGATGTCTCAGGTTTCCATGTGAACGCGCATGTATGGCACGTGTCTGTTTGATGATGGGCCTTTCAGAATACAGGAAAGTCAGCCATGCGTGACCTATTTGGCAGCCAACAAGTTGTAATTGGCTCTTCACCAGACTTTTGAAAGAGAAAAAGAATATCCATACATCAAGTACTGTTGGCAAGGAATGAGCTATACCAACGATTCATGTTTCCTTCTAATGGACAGACTTGGGACTTGGAATGCCGCAGCACCGTGTTCAACATAAACACGCCGTCAAAGATCTCCTCTGTAGCGAGCGCCGTGTGCCAGAGTTGCCTCCGCTGTGAGAGAATTCGCTATTGAAACTCATAACACTGAACCGTTTCCTCCAGCACTCCATTATTCATGCAACACCAGCCAGAATTTAAAGCCAACCACCCTGCTGCCCCACAGATATGAATCATCCCTCTGTTTGTGCTGAGCTCATCGCTGCTGCTGCTTGGGGTTGCTCTGTTCTCCTGCTCGTATGACCACTTTCTGACCCGAGAAAAAAACAGGCTGTGAACAGGCAGCTTTGTATCTTCCCACAACACCGGCGCGGGCACCCTCATGAGGGCACAGTCAGTGCCCACGATGCTGGCTGGACAACTTCAAATTATGTCCTGATCTAGAGCCTCATTGCCTTGAATGAGGGGCGCATGTGGGTCTGATGCATTTGAAAGTCAATAAAAAAGTCAGAAATACAGGTCTGATAGCTACATCGCTGAAGGAGTCGACGGAAATCTAATTAGGGCGGTTTAATTGAATCAGTGCTCCCTGCAGTGATTTGACTCATGGGATTATTTTGTATTTTTTCCTCTTGCAGAATCACATTTCATATCATTAGAAGGTGACTGCATTGAGGTTGAGCTGCACATTCTGGTATCATGCAACCGATAAATAAAACAGACTCTGTATTTCTGAAAGTGTCACCTCACTACAGGAAGGTACCGCGTCCGATTCCCAGGGTGGGTTTGGCGTTTGAATGTTCTTCCCATGTTTATGCTGGAGATACGAAGTTGTCGCTCCATTTGTTCAGCTGTGACATTATTGACAATAACACACACCTCTGAGAGCTTCACATTCCTATCGATGCATGATATACATGACATTATTTTTATGATGTTTTTATAAACTGCATTCTGTAATTTGGCCACAGTATTTGATCGAAAAAAGCAATAAGACACTCGACGTTGTATTATTGTGAATACATTACGGGAAAAAGTTGTAATTGTACTCCAATTTGCGCCGTGCCTAACAGCACCTCTTTCCTATGATGTATTCACAATAATTCATGGCTTCTTATACCTTATTGCTTTATTTAACATGATCTCCTGAATGTGTGTATTGTAATAGACTGATATGTCCTTGTTGTCTCACAATCTCCTTTTTTTCTCCCAAAAATCACCGGAATAGTTTACTGCATCCCTTTTCAAACTAATTAGGGAAGTTGGTTTATAAAACAAATGCAATTGTAACGTACCGCCTTGTGGTTGCTGCAGCCGCATATTTCCTCCTGAAGTTGCCAGCATGGTTGGTTCTGACCATGCCTAAACTGGCCTTTTTGATTGCCCCCCCCTCCCCAATCATCAATACAAAACCTCAACCTAAAGCAAATGTATCTCAGGATGAACATGTGTAATCGCTTTGCAGTGTTATTTAAATCAAACCTAAGCTAAAACCCCCTATTACACAGTGAACATAAATTAAAGTGGGAAGTGATTCATCTACGACAATCAAATGGCTAAATCATAACTAGTGCTTGGGTTAATTAATCTTAATCTTTGACAAACTAGAGCAAAAAGTCAAACACGCAGCCTTAGATCAAGGGCTTGGTTGATTTTTTGTGCTCAAACCTACAATAAAGCTGTTAGCCTCTATATTTATCAACATGTTCATATTTTAAATGGATAATTTTTTATTGTTTGTGATCAGCATGCAATAACTTGATGGACTGAATCCCCAGATCTGGATTGAAAATGCATGAATGTGGGATTTGGGGTGTTTAACCGGGGACTGGTTGCAGTGTTTTTGAATAGACCAGACGGGAGAGAGAGTGTGTGTGTGTGGGGGGGGGTGTGTGTGTGTGTGTGTGTGTGTGTGTATGTACATGTGTGTCCTACACAAAAGCAGGCAGGAGGCTGTATGGCAGGCGTGCGGCTTTTGAAAATTCAAATTTGCCAGTGAAAGGCAGCTGAACTCCACCAAATTAGAGTCGCCCCTTTTTCACAAAATGCTGTGTTCGTCTGCGGCTGAATAGCGCTCATCAGGAAAAGCCCAACTCCATTTTAGAAGGAAAGAAAGCGTTTCCCCAGCGTCAGACTCGGCGGGAGATAGTGCAAAGTTTCTTTCTTCCTGCCGTTGTTTATTAATTTTTCCTTTGCTGGTACTCTAATCGTAAATTCGGATCATTTCCCCCTTTGTTTCTGCCACCTCTCGAGTATTGAAAATAAAGATAATAAAAACCTAGCCAGCAACGCGTTTTAATTAATTCTAATGAGTATGCAAATTGCCTTGAATCCTCTGGATAATGTGTTCTTTTCAGATTTCTGTGATTTGGGTGTTTGTAAAGGACGAGCGTCTGAAAAGAGGGGAGCGCCGAAACTCGTCTTTTTCTGCCGAAAAACAAAATCAGAGGTGCATTCATCTGAATAGATCTGCACACCACCAAAATTTCCAAGCTTTGGTGTTCACTTTTATACTTTTTATTACATTTACTGTGGCATCGTATCGAGACATGCCATCTGATTTTAGGATTTGGGTTCGCCTCCTTGAGTCCAGTGAACTGAGTCAAGAGTTTAAACCAGTTTTGAAATGCATTGCAGTTTTGATTGCCTTTTATCTCAGATGCTCTTTAAATAAAATAGCAGTAATTCTTATACGTCTTTCCCAATGAGTAACAGCTATTATAACCACAATGAGAGCTGCTCCGGGGTGGCACACTGACAGAAAATCCTGGGGTCGGGTTTGACTCCTAGGCAAGGCAGATGACAGCCTTTCTGGCAGGAGTTTGCATGTTCTTCTTGTGTCTGTGTGAATTTCTTTTACACAGACAGAGTTTTGGTTTTCTTTACATTTCAGTGGGATACTAAATTAGAGCTCTCTTTGTCAATCAGCATGTTCAGGGCATTTCTCCTCACAAGTCTGATGGCGTCCACATTCTTTTGGCCATGCATCTAACTTTAGGTTTTAGAACTTTGGAATCATCTGCTTTGACTCCTAATAAACCCAGTGGTTCTGATTCTTTCACTTGTCAGGAATCTCTGTGAAAATGAGCAACAGAAGGTGTGGGTCTAAGAGGCATCCGGCCCAATAACACACACACACACACACACACACAATCTTATTTTAGAGATGCAAGAAACTGAAAAGAGCTAGAAAAGCTTTTTAGACTTGGCATTAAAATGATCTTCAAAGGGAAGAGATTCAGTTTCATTGCTACTGTGTCTAAATGTTCATGCCCCGCAAAGATTTTATCCAGATTATGACATTTAATGCTGAAAGAACTGTGAAAAGCTGCCAAGGATATCAGTACGAAAGGAAATTAAGACTAAGAGTTAACAGGTCTTGCTTAAAGGTCAAAAAGTAGCAGCTTGATGGTGATGTAACTTAAACCACTGGGGAAGGGGAGAGGGTAGTACCCCTGAGTCTTAAGTAGTTTTTTTTTTTTTACATCTTCTCTACCTAAAATAGGAGAAATACATTGTTTTAAAAACACACACGCAAATCAATTAATCGTTGCAAACTGATGCCTCTACCTACAGTTCCACCCTGCTGCAAATCTCTCTTACAGATCTGAACTGTAAAAATGACCCAGTTCAGCTACCATGAAAGGCAAATTGTATAGAATACCAGTAGCTGTAAAAAACAAACTTTTTGCCGGAAAATCTCAAGACTGTGTTTGGAATAATGAGTGGTGTATAAACGGCATTAGAACCTCGTCTCTACTGGGAGCTGCTTTGGAGAGCATCATGGTTCGGGCTGCTTTTGTGCTTCGGGTCCTAAACAGCTTGCATGTACAGAAGGAAGTCTTATGGGAGCATGTCAGGGCGCAGCTTAAATCATCACCTGCAGCTTAATGGATGCCAAAACACAAATCAATAACAGAAGCCTTAAAAAGAAGAACATCCCTGTTTGTTTTAGGAGCTGAAATTATGTAAACAGGAACAAAAAGATCCCAACCTTCACTTTCCAGAGACCTGACATTATTTGTCCCTAGAGAGGTGCTAGGACTTTGTCTTTATCTACTTTTTTATTCTGTAAAGAAATGAGTTGATTAGTGTGACGTGTGACTATAAAGTGGGTAATTTAAGCTTTTTTTGTAGAGCCAGCCAGGGATTCCATTTCTTTCTTTCTTTATTTTTATTATCTACTTTTTTTTTCATCCCTCCTCTCATCCCTCTTGCCGGCGCAGGATGCTCGAGGGCCTGAAATGTTTATTACTTGTGGAGATAAGTGGGGCGCAGAGGCACCAGTGATGAAATCTGGAGGGGGCGAGTGTTAATTTGACTTCAATAAAGGGGGGTTAATTATTTTGGGGCAGATGGGGACATTTACTCAATTTTTCCAGTGAGGTTTAGCATCTGAAAGGAAGCTTGATTAGGAGGCAATGTGTGAAATCCTGTGCTGATTCCGAAACGGAACGCTTTCAGGCTTTCAGACAAGTTTCAGACTTTAATCTCCAAACTTCAGTTCAGGGCCTTGGAATCTAAAATGATGGCCTGTTTTCAGCTACTTACATTTACATTTGGTCATTAAGCAGACGCTTTTATCCAAAGTGACTTACATGTATCCCAAATTGGTTGGGGTCAGAACACAGGGATGATTTGATTCAGCCCCCTGAAGCAATGAGGCTAAAGGTTTTGCTCAAGAACCCACATTGTTAACTTCAGTGGACCTGGGATTGCAACCCACAACCTTCAGATTGATAGCCCAATACCCTAACCACTAAGCTACCACATTTTCTTAAAGGGGTGAAAGTATATGGACAGGCAACTATTAATAAATAAGCCTAATTTTTAGCATCTGTTATCACTATATCTATTGTTGGGAAGGTCGTTTCACCATTTCAGTCACCACTGCTAAATGGTGGAACGACCTTCCCAACAATATCCGTAAGGCTGACTCACTTAACATTTTCAAGAGACTTCTTAAAACCCATCTTTTCCACAGACACTTGCTATAAAAAAAAAAAAAAGCCCAACTGACTTGTGTTGTTCTCTCATTTGTAAGTCGCTTTGGATAAAAGCGTCTGCTAAATGACTAAATGTAGGTAAATCCCTCACTCATTGGCTCATCACTTATTCTCCCACATTACGAGTACCTACAAGGCTGCAATTTGGCATTGTGAAAACTCACCATGTCCTTATAAAAAGGAACGGGTTCATCCTTTTCTAAGTTCAATTGTTTGTTCGGTATTGCCATCAAACGCGACACCTCGGATAGACTTTTGCAAGTATCTACAAAGCTGAATTTTGACTTGCATTTCTTATCATGTCCTTGAAAAACCTACTGATAAATTCACATAAGAAGGCAATCGCATGGACACCGTAGTCACAAGTCACACTATACAGTGTGTGCATAATTATAGGGAAGTTGTATTTGAGAGGATTCTGTTTATTATTGAACAACTATGTTCTCAATCCACCCAAAAGACTCATAAATATCAAAGCATAATATTACTGGAAGTTGGAGTGTTTTTTTTTAGATCTTATGAGGATATCTGTTTGTGCAGGTAACTATAACTGTGCAGAATTATTAGGCAACTAAAAAAAAAACCCAATTATGTACCCATCTCACGAAGTATTCGTATGCATGTGATGGAGCATTGTCCTGCATGAAAAGCATGTTTTTCTTGAATGATACCAACTTCTTCCTGTACCACTGCTTGCAGAAAATGTCTTCCAGAAACTAGCAGTAGGTCGGGAGTTGAGCTTCACTCCATCCTCAACCTGAAAAGGTCCCACAAGTTCATCTTTGATGATACCAGCCCATACGAGTACCCCACCTCCACCTTTCTGGCATCTGAGTCAGAGTGGAGCTCTCTGCCCTTTACTGATCCAGCCTCGGGGCCATGCATCTCACCCATCAAGAGTCACAGTCATTTCATCAGTCCATAAAACCTTTGAAAAATCAAGCTTAAGATATTTCTTGGCCCAGTCTTGATGTTTTTTTTTCTTATGTTTCTTTTTCAAATGTGGTCGTTTTTCAGCTTTCCTTACCTTGGCCATGTCACTGAGTATCTTGCACCTTGTGCTTTTTGATACTCCAGTAACGTTGCAGCTCTGAAATATGGCAAAACTGGTGGCAAATTGCATCTTGGCAGCTTCACGCTTGATTTTCCTCAATTCATGGGCAGTTATTTTGTGTCTTTCTTTTCCAAAATGGTTCTTACGACCCTGTTGGTTATTTGCCATGAAACGCTTGATTGTTCGGTGATTACAATTCAAAAACACATCCGTCTCTCAGCGCTGGGGATCCAGGTTCAAATCCCAATTTGGGTGGAGTTTTCATGCTCTCCCCCATGTCTGTGTGGGTTCCCTGAAACCATGAAATGCTTAATTGTTCGGTGATCACCCTTCAAAAGTTTGGCAATTTCAGGACTGCTGCATCGCCCTGCAAGACATCTCTCAATTTTTGACTTTTCAGAGTCTGACAAATCTCTCTTCTGACCCATTTTGCCATAGGAAAGGAAGTTGCCTAACAATTAAGCACACCTTATATAGGGTGTTGATGTCATTAGACCACACCCCTTCCCATTACAGAGATGCACATCACCTTAATTTTGGTAGTTGGCTTTCAAGCCTATACAGCTTGGAGTAGGACAACATGTATAAAAAGGATGATGTGATCAAAATACTCATTTGCCAAATAATTCTGCACACTGTGTATATTAATCTGTATTTTCATTTATTGTAAATAATTTAAGATAATGTATTGTATATCACACATTGATATAAATGTGATGCGGTCAAAGATGTGCATTATTGTCAATAATGCCTTTACTAGACAAGGGGCTCTGCCAGTCAAGAACCAAAACTACCCAGTCTATTATAATGAATAAACAATAAATGTTCAACAAGTGCGAAAGTAAAACATACCATCACTTTTATTTTCCTCCAGCACTTCTTCAGACAGATCCTTAGGACTGGGGATTCCCAGAGATGTCTCAGCTTTCTCAATAACCTGAGTCAAGCCTTGGCCTAAAGTTAGTGGACAAATGCATCAACCATTACGGTCTGTTTATCTTCTTAATATATGAGTGTTAACCTTTATATGATTATATATGTGTATACTGTTAAATTTTTTTATTGCATAGAAGTTGTATAGTTAATAACAAAAATGCTAATAATTCTAATGTGGCTTGCCTACTGAGGCCACAGTGGCTGTGGCAGAAGAAAGAAAACTTTTCCCCCAGCTTCCCCAGGAGCCCCATCCACCTTGGACTACGGTCGTCTGTGAAGAAACCTGGATTGAAGGAAACAAAAAAAAAAAAAAAACACCTTGATAAAAAGTTTGCTTTTTAAACAGTAAATATGATTGTAGTATTTTTAATGACGCTGTCTAAGTTAGTTTGGGCCTAAATGTAGTGTGGAGGTATCAATCAAAAAGGTAATAGGAACAGTTTGGTGATGAGTTTTTCTAAATTACCTTTTTAAACCCATTTCCTCTCCATCACACTTTACACCAACTGCAGATGTTATGTTTAAAATAAAAAATAAAAGGAGAGCGTAAAACACCTCACCAGTGGACTGCACCATTTATTGGAAAACTGCATGCATAGCAGCAAAAAGAAGGCATGTAAGGTTTAATAATGCAATTTTTTTTATTAACATAGTTTGTTGGCAGCCAAGATTAAAAAGACTAACGGGCCACATTTGGTCCACAGGCCGTAGTCATTTAGCAGACGCGTCACAAGTCAGTAGTTAAGGAGAAACCAGCTACACTGTAGTATCTTTAAACTTGAGCATTAAACGATCTGGCTGCATTTTTTTTCAAAGCAAGTGCCTGTGCAAGTGGTGTATTTTGAGAAGTTTTTTAAATGAAATGGAGTGAGAAATAGCACCACGGTGAGTTTAAATCACCAGGTAACATTCATCAAAACACAGTGAAGTGTTGACGTGTATTTAGAAAAGATGAATTCAAGGTAAGATTAAGAGATTGTCCTGTAGGCCAGACTCATTGCCTTGTACTGAATGTGAGCAGCTAAAGGGAGTTAATGAAGAGGGAGAAGTGACAAGTTGAACACAAGTCAGGCTGCAGAGTTTTGAATCAACTGTAGAGGCCTGATTGTGGAAGCTGGAGGACCGGCAAGCAAAGCATTATAATATAACCAGGAAAGGATGAGGGCTTGGACCAGCAGATGAGTAGCCTGTTCTGTTAAGTAAGGTCTGACCTTCCTGATTACCGACTCCTGATCTATGTGCATTGATAAAGGATTGGAAAACTACCTACACAAACTGTGAAACAACAGATAAGCAGCAGCCTCTGATTTTACATTCACACTTCAAGAAATAAATGTAATGTGTCCTATAAACAGTAATTGTATACAGTATTAAAAAAAATCCTCAAGTGGCACTGCTGTATTAGATTGACTCAAACCAGTGCAATGCATCACTATGTCAGTGTCCTTACAGTGCTGAGAAGCTTTTCGGCTCTGTTAAGTCCTGACTACAAGACAATATACAGGGAACTGACAGAGTATGCAAAACCAGATACTACAATCTGTAAGTAAACAAATACAATGTAATTTTATTTTATGTATACATGAAAAAAATGTACAATGCATCGTGTACATGCAATTGGTGTATTCAGTTGGTAATATAGCAAGAAAATGTGGCAGTAAGTAAATATTATTATATATACACCTTTGCATTCGCTTCCGAACACGGTCCCCCGGAACATTCCTGGACTTCAGGTGGAGGTTTTTTCTCTGGCCTCTTCCTAGTTTTTCTGGTGAGGGCTTCATCTGTGGAACTGTCTGTTTTATTGGGAGGTGAGGATTCCTCCTGTGATGGAGATGAAGTCTCAACGTGGACCTGGACTTCTACACTTTCTTTTGGATCAGTCGTTGGTTGTTCGCTGTCTGACATACTGACACATACTCCTAGAATGCACAAATATAAAACAGGGTCATTGCTT
>JAOUQT010022809.1:0-11723 GCA_025769995.1 Xyliphius kryptos
TTTTTCCAAAAGCTTGAGGACTATGTGCCCTATGCCTTTACTGTGTACACTTTAGATGCCAATGGATCACTCAGGCTCAGAAAGCCCAGCATGGAAAACAATCATAACATCCCAAAGCTCACGTTTCTTGTTTTGGAGGAAGGGGTTTGTTGCACCCTTTATGATTCTGAAGACATTCTTATCAATCCAATTGTAGAATTGATCTGTGGGAAAATTCAGTACACTCCATGTGAAGACAATAAAGATAAAATCAGCATCCCTGGGTTTCTTAAAAACCTAATACAAAACAAAGTGCAGACATGGGTACAGAATGCCTTTCTCGCATCAAAACTAAAGGAAGGACGAGAATATGTTTTGGAAAATGACAGTGTTTGTCCTGTAGACTTCAGGTTGACTGGTATTGTAGAGCTCAATAAGAAATGGGGTGATGGACTACAGCAATTTATTGAAATTAAACATCAAATAAAACTCAGTGCAATTTCAGTAGTAACCAATTACATTTCTAACATTTGCTTTTTTGAAAAATACCAGGGGCAAATTTTTGGAACAACAGGGACACTGGGAGATGAAACAGACATGCAGCTTTTACAGGATCTATATCCACATCTCACGGCCAGCAAAATTCCAACTTTTAACAAAAAAATACTATTTAAAATCAAAGGTAGTTTGAAGGCTTCAGCTGAGGAATGGAAATCAGAGATAAGAAATGTAGTTATGTCTGAAGTTACATCCAATCCATACAGAGATGGAAGAGCAGCATTGGTCATTTGTGAGACTATCAACAGAGCCGAAGAAATCTATAATGAGCTAAAATCTATCATCCCTGGTAAAATTATTCTCTGCAGCCGCAGTGACAAGGGCAGTTTAAGCAAAATAGATGAAGAATTGCTTCCTGGTGATGTCATTGTTGCCACTAATCTTGCTGGTCGTGGAACAGACATTAAAGTCTCCAATAAGGTGAATGAAAGTGGAGGATTATTTGTGATCCTCTCTTTCCTTTCTGAGAACACAAGAGTGGAACTCCAGGCATACGGCCGAACTGCACGCAAAGGTAGACCTGGATCTGCACAGGTAATCATGACCACTGCACATCTGCAGGAGTCCTTCAGGACATTGTCTTTCTTGGAGGATGCAAAAATAATGAGGGACAGACAAGCAGCAGAAAAAATAATCAACACAATAAATGATGTCACCGAAATGAAACTGCGGGAGGACTTGTTCTCAGAGTACTGCAACACCCTTCATGATATTCACAGAAATACAGATGGAGATGAAAGAAACATTGTAGTCACCATCATGAATGAGTTTTGGGGGATTTGGTTGCAAACTAAATCAGAAGATATCAGCCAGTTAAAAAAAAGTAACTTGCTTCAAATTTTAAAAGCTGATTTGTCTCACGCAAAAAGTCAGTCTCAAAGTCAGAGTTCACCATGCTCCAGTATTTACCACTACATGAAGTTTGGAAATATTGCCTTGGATGAAAAGAAATGGGATATAAGTACCAGATTATTTGAAAGAGCAATGAAACAAGATAAATGCTGGGCAGCCATAGCTTTTTACAATCATGCATACTGCACCATAAAGCAGAAGAAAGGAGACTACCTCACCAAGGCCAGAGATGATCTTAAGAAAGCAAAGGAGTCTCTGAAGTACTTTTTTAATGAATGCATAATCTGCCTGCAGTTTGTTAAAATGTCCTGTGCTGACACAACAAACAGTGACCCAAGCAGCCTTGAAAAACATTTAAATACCAAAATCACTACGTTGGGTTGTTTTGATAAAAACATCAGTGAGGCTCTTCAAAAGCTGGAGGAGATCTCAGAACGAGGGCGAGATGCTATAGCCAATAAATCACCCATGTTTTCGCTGGTTTCATCTGCTGATGAAAATATCCAAGTGGAGGCAGACAATCTTTACAGTCAGGGTCTACAATATGTTTTCTCTGTGGATGAGGAACCCCGTTTTCACTGGGAAGCTTTGCTGGTGCTCTGTCTTGGAGTTTTGCAAGTTATTGGAGGGATTCTGCTTGTGACATTTACAGCTGGGGCGTTAGCTCAAGTTGGCATGGGGTTAATTGGTGAAGGTATATCAGACTGTATCTACAGTATTGAGTCCATGATCAAAGGAGAATTCAGCTGGAAATCATGGGCTATTGAAAAAGCTACTTCCATTGGTATATCAATCATTGGATTTGGAATTGGAAAGATTGTTGCAAAAGGCTTCAAAGCATCAAAACTATTGTTTAATAAAGCTGCCAAAGAGTTAAAGTCAATGCCCAAGTTTCTATCCAGACAAGCAAAAGATGGCTGCAGTGATGTTATAAAGACACAAATGAAGAATGCATTGAAACACACTGCAAAAAAAACAATAGAGGAAACAATTATTTATGGATTTGGAAAGGCAGAAGAAAAAATAATTCAAGAAATACTAAATAGCATTAAAAATGAAGTAAAACAGGGAATTGGTGAAACAGTAAAACACAAGCTGGAAAAACATCCCTTGGCAACTTTTGTAAATGCATTAATACTTTCACACATTGATGATAAACATCAGTTGGCTGATCTCATGGAGGGCGAGAACAGAAAGAAACTTCTAGCTATTTTTAGAGAGCTGAGTAACACTGCATTACAGCCATTTTATGCAGACCTTAGTTGGCAGCACAAACTTAACTCCTCTATCTCCTCTGTAATTAGAAAAGTTAAATCTGAGGCCCGAGGCAAAACAAGTGCCATCCTGACTGCTATCCAAATTACCCACATGGGTTCACTGGCAGCAGATGCCATCTGTACAATACAAAGCCTCTCAAATAAGTTTTTCCTAAACCTTCAGGATGAGTTAAAAATAAATAAAGAAAGTAACATTTTCTCAGATAACGTAAAGCAAAAAGAGATGTCTGCTCCAGAAAAACATTTGTTAAAAGAATTCAAGAAGGATTTAGCTGATGACTTCATTGATTTACTAGCTGATGCTTTAGTAGAAGTGTTTCACCAGAAGTTCTCTAGTCACTTGGTTTCACATATCCAAAGCAATATAAATAATTTAATTGGCAAACGTGTAGGACATTTCTTGAAAAGTAAAAGAACAATGGAAAAACTTAAAGCTGGACAAAACAACAGATACATTGCATACATGCCAAAAGGCTGTAGTTCCAAATCAGGTAAACGTGCCATGTCACATGCTGAAAAGATTGTGAACACTAAAACAGCAGGTACCATTCTTGATCTTAGAATCCTGTCAGAGACTACAGGCACTAAGGTTATCATCTTAACACCGAAAAACCATGGCAAGCTTACCAAAATGCAGGAGTTGGTCCCAGACTCTGAGCCTGCCCGCCAAACTGTGACACTGGTCTACAGACCAAAAAGTACAGAATACCCAGAAGGCCATTATGATGTGCAGATCAATAGTAAGACAGTTAGTGTAACTGGTAAAGACCAGAGCTGCCTTTTTCATGCGTTCGCAAGAGGCTTAAAACCAAATGCCAACGAAAATGAAATTTCATTTGATGCAGACGATCTCAGATTTAAGGAAGCCAACACCCTCAGGAAAAACCCTAAAAAATGGGAGCCTTTTGTTAAACGCAAAGAGTGGACAGAAAAAATCAGAGGTGGTCACTGGTACATGGCAGAGGGTGCTAAACCAAAAAAGCATATTAGAGAGAATGACAGGGCGCTCAGAAAGCATGTTGGAGAATTACTTCCTTACAATAAATGGAAAAATTATTTAAATAAATATAGTGGTGTTGGACAGTTTATCAATGCAGATCACCAACCACCAGTGTCTTGTATAGTGAATGCAGGAAAATGTAACCTGAATAGCCCCTTAGCCAAAGCCATGCTTGAAGTGGCGACAGACTCATCTCCTCTGGATCTCAATCGGATTCGTGGTGTACAAGATAACCATGGGCCTAAACTTCCAACTGTCTTGGTGCCAGAAGAAATACATCGAGAGTTTCCCAGCACAATATCTAAACCTTTTTTAAATATTTTATCAACTGCCATAAGCAATAATGATGTTGAGACCACTTTTAAACTAACTATCATAGGTGCAATGCCCAGATTTATGTTGAACAGAACCAGAAATTTTAATGGCTTTCAGAAAAAACAAAGTAAAACTAGGCTTAATATTTTTAAAAACAGTTTTCCGAATCATTCCATTAAATTGGTAAATCATTGGTTTGATCTGTTGAAGGGAAAAGGTGTAATGAAAAATCGTGATCTCACTAAGATAACTACATGGATTGAGAATAAGGGCTACGAAAATCAAAATGATCCACACAGGAAACAAGTCTCTAAAGCACTATGAGTAAAAGGTTTTTCCACCCCTCCAAAAAATCTGTCAGAAAAGCCAAAGAAAATTTAAAAAATTATCAATTACTTTTTAATGTGTTTTATATCCATGAAAGAAGAATGTGTCTCAGTTAAAGGGGGGCTTTGTTAACAACAAAGCAACACGATTTGTGCCAAAACACTGTTCTTTAATTAGATAGTGATAAAGAACAGAAAACTGTTTCGTTGTTATCTACAGAATGTTTTACATCCAACCTCCAGCTCTTTAATATTCATTGTCACAGAACATTGTTACACTTTACTGATACTCATGTACAAGACTCAAGAGTTATGTGTTCAGTTATACCCCAGATTACAGCAAACCATCAAACAGCATGTAATGTCAGGTTTCCTTTGAACAAAAATTTACAAACAAAAAAGAAGATAACGAGTTTTTAGTGAATCACCATGGCAACAATAAATTCACATACTGTTCAGAAATCACAAAGATCATTTTAAACAGTGTAACAGATGTAATGGTTTGTATTTTACCTTTAAATATAAAAGTTATATGATTTTTTTTTTTTTAATCTTACATACCTACAAGTTTGTTCAAAACATACTACAAATATGTCATGTCAGTTAATGACTCTTTATGCTACAGAAGTAAATATACTAAAAACAATATTACTTGTGTATTCATTATAAATGTCTGAGATGTGATTTACTTTTAAATATTGTAACAAATTAAAATAAACCTAATAATATTGCAGGTTTAAAAATATGTTTCTCATCATTCTTTATTGTACTGTATTTTTGTATAGTATTGATTCAATTCAATTAACATGTACTCATATAATATTTTTATATTTACACCACGGCTTCATTATCTCCATATTAATACATCACAGCTTTAACATTTCTACATGTACTGTAATACTGTAACAGGATTCACCAAAGAACCCTAGCCGGGCCACTATGAGGAGGCAGAGGTCCACCGCTAGTAATTAGAGTAGTGGTTTCAGTTGCGCTTGATGCTATTTAACCAGCACCTCAACCAACATCAGGTGCTGAATTGTTAAGCCCTTTCCTCCAAATAAAAGCTGTTATGTTACATGTTTCTTTTCATTTCAAAGATTGTTCTGTCCTCAACGAAAGTGCCTTGCTTGTGTCGACAGGCAGCTAAACTCCTCTCCAATAACCACACAGACAAGAGATCCCATCTATCACTCTTTACTGAAGGTATTTGAAGTAGGGTAAAACTAAAGAAAAATTAACATAATACCGTCACATTATACTGTCACAGATATATACAAACAACTAAGAATCAATAACAAATATATGTTAAATACATATGAGCATTGTGTATAATTCCAGCTAAATATATGAGAACTGAATTATAGATATAACAAACAAAGGAGAATATCGTTTGTTAAATAAACCCGCTCAATCCAAAATAACATTTACGTAATTTCCAACAATGATGGAAGATTTAAAGGAATGATATCAGGAGTGTACATTTTACATACCGACAGTGCCATCAAAGACCGAATTCGAAGGATGTTTAGAGATGGAACTCTGAAGACAATAACCATGCTTTCTTCAGCCACTGCTTAAGTTAGACTCATACTGATGACCTCATAAACGCAGGCCAACTCGCATTTATAACTATATATTTATATACATTCGCCAATAGGTGGTGCCAATACACAATAGGTTCTGATTGACATTAACATATTGCATATAGAACATTACACTCCCCGTCTGGTGTCCTGAGGATACCACTGTCCATATATAAAGTCTGCAAGTTCACTAGTCGGTGCTAGGATTCTGGAGGAACGAGTAAGACCAACTTGTTGACAGGCCTGAGGAACAGCTTCTGTCCGTGTTGTTTCCGAACCTTTACTTGCACTTTGCGAACTTTACCATCTCCACTTGGATACACATCTGTGATGATCCCTAAAGGCCAGTAATTCCTCTTAGATTGAGAATTTTTCAGAAGAACCACACTACCCACTTGAAGGTCAGGTTGGCTGAACTTCCATTTCTTGCGCAATTGCAGAGTACACAGGTATTGTTTACGCCACCTGTGCCAGAAAGTGTTAGCAAGACTCTGCACCCTTCGCCACTGCTGCCTATACAAATCTGAATCCTGAAAGTCAGCATCTAAAAGAGGACATGGACCCACTTTTTGACTAAGTAGAGTAGCCGGTGTGAGTATGAAAGGATCAAGAGGGTCAGTAGAAACAGGAACCAGTGGTCTACCGTTGACAATGGTCGAGACCTCAGCTAGGAAGGTGGTGAGTACCTCATGAGTAAGCCTTGAAGACCACATTTGCAGAAGCATAGAATCCAGAATTCTGCGTGTGATGCCTATCATCCTTTCCCAGGCCCCTCCCATATGGGAAGAGTGTGGAGGGTTAAATGTCCAGGTACAGCTACGTTTACTAAGGAACTTCTTCACCGCTCCATCATCATTACAAGGTATTCGCATTGTAATGCAGGCTCCGATAAAATTGGTACCCCTGTCTGAACGAAAGTGCTCGACTGGACCTCGTATAGCCATGAATCTCCGCAAGGCGTTTATGAAGCTAGAAGAGTCCATAGATTCCACAACCTCAATGTGAATGGCCCTGATGTTTATACATGTTAAAAGGACAGCCAACCTCTTAGTAAGAGCATAGCCTCCTATGGTTCTACGTGCAGAAACAGACCATGGGCCAAACATATCTAAACCCACATGAGAAAAAGGGGGATCCATGCTGAGCCTATCAGGCGGTAGATCTGTTATTTTCTGCGCTTGACATGGTCCTTTGAGCTTGCGGCATTACACACACTTGAAAATAAGGCTGATTATATAACGCTTGCCTCCAACTATCCAGTACCCAGCAGATCGGACAGCACTCTCTGTAAAATGTCGACCTTGGAGTTGAGTCTGCTCATGAAAGTGACGTATTACTAGGATAGACACATGATGGCGACCAGGTAAAATGATAGGTCTTTTTTCATCCTGTCCTATGTCTGCCTGTTTTAGTTAACCTCCGACTTTCAGAATGCCCTCCTGGTCAATAAAGGGATCCAAAGCACTAAGTGCACTGCTCTTAGGGAGTCGCCCGTTAGATCTGAGGCAATCTAGCTCTACAGCATAGACTTCCTGTTGAACTGTGCAGATAATAACTGATGTACTCTCAGCAACAACATCTAGGGCCAGATGTGAACTGCAACTGCAACTGCCATCATTTACAGTGTTGTGACAGCTTTCCGTGTTCCTATAAAGCATTGAGTGATATGAATCAGAATCGCAACAGCTCTAGTGAGAGAACGCCAGCTTGAGAAACGTTCAAATCGCCAAGCTTCGAAGTTCATTGAAACTGCTGTAGACATTGTGGTTACCTGCGGTCGTATGTCTGAGTCTTTTTCTGGTTCAACAAGTGTGAATGATTCTTTGCAAAAAAGCTAAGCTGGCTGACAGAGGAACTTTGGACCAGTAAACCAGATGGAACTATTCAGATGGACTGTGGCTATTGGGCTCGGTGTGAACATAATGCCACTGTTCAGGGATTATACTTCTCCGGATCCTCTGAATTCGGTTATTTACATAGACATAAAACCTTCTTTCTGTGTTATAAATGAACCCAAGTACAACCTTACTATCAGTGTAGAACTTAATAGCATCAATCTTAATGTCTAACTCAGAGGTGATGGCTTCAGTCATGATTACCGCCATTACTGCAGCACAAAGTTCCAGGCGGGGTATGGTTGTATGCGCCCAGGTAATAGGTATGCGCCCAGGTAATAAGCTCTCCGCAGTCAGCCTCTGTCTCCCTAGTCCAACGTAAAGACTTGGGACTCCCCTTAGTAAGGGATGTAAGTGGGAGGACGATGCTACTAAAATCCTTAATATAACGACAGTAAAAGTTTAAAAAAAACCAGAAAACGTTGTAACTCCTTAAAATTAGAAGGAGATGACCAATCCAGAACTGCCTGAACCTTTTGGGGGTCCATCTTACTCCCCTCTGAGGACAAAATAAATGAATGAAATGGTGCTTTGATGGAAAACACACTTCTCCCCCTTAATGTGCAAGACCTATGTGTTGTTCCAAGTTAGTCGAAAATACCAAAATATCATCCAAGTACACCACAATGCCATAGTCAAGTAGGTCCCTGAGTACGTCGTTAATAAAAGCTTGAAATACAGCTGGTGCATTGGCAAGCCCTAACGGCATGAAAAGGTATTCGGAATGGCCTGAGTAAGTGATAAACGCAGTCTTCCATTCATCCACTTCTTTTATCCAAACCAAATTATACGCATTACGAAGATCAAGTTTAGTAAAAACTCTGTGCAAGCGTTCCAGTGTAAAGGGGAATCAATGGGAACGGTTAGGGAAAGCGTTTTGTAACCTTATTGAGTTTACGGTAATCTATGAAGGGCCGCAGTTTCCCCCAGCCTTGGGAACAAAAAAAAAATCTTGAGGCAGCTGGGGATGTGGAGGGTCTAATAAAACCCCTCTGCAGTGCCTCGGTAATATTTTCCCGCATGGACCTAGCCTCCACTGCTGAAAGTGGAGGGGGAATCTAGAGACTGCAGAGGAAACCCCTGTCTTTGACAAAACCCCTCATCGACGAAGTTACCCTCAGCCCCAGAGTTGATCATAGCCCGTACCTCAAATACTGAGTCTTTGGAGGATAACCGAACACCAATAAGTAATGAATTATAATCCATAAACTTAGTGTCTCTCACAGCTTTTAGTGGCCCACTCTCTTTGGGAGAACAAGGAGGGGAGCTCTGGTTGGACGGACGAACCGAACAATCTTTCGAAAGGTGCCTGTCGTTGTCACAATACAAGCATAGATTGTTTCTGGCCCAACCTCTGGCGTTGCCTCTGGTAAAGACGCGTGGTGTCCAGTTGCATCGGCTAGAGTTCGTGGTCTGGAGATCCAGTAGCTGCAGAAGAGCATGTTCCTCCCCAGAAAGCTCTGGGAAATCAGGTAAGAGGTTAGTCCAAATGCATTGCAACTAGGATAAGTTCTTCTAGGGATGCACCAAAATCACATCCGGTTAACTCGCGATGAACCTCCTCTTGAAGACCTTACTGAAAATGTGCAATCAGTGCAGGCTCATTCCATCCTGACCTGTCCGCCAAAATTCTGAATGTGACGGCGTATTTTGACACAGACTGAGAGCCCTGCCGCAGCCTAATTAGTTGTTTGCCACATGGGCAACCGGTGACCGGATTACAGAATATAGCTTTAAAAGTCTTCAAAAACACTGTATATGATCGACCCACCTCCCCCTGTGCCTCCCAGACCATTGTAGCCCATTCACAGGCCCTTCCGTCAGGCTTGAAATGACCAGAGCGATCTTGTCCTGCTCATTAGCCATAGGTCGACTACGAAAGTAAAAATCGCATTGGAGGAGGAGGAAGGACATTTAACAGGATTACCATTAAACAGCTTTGGCTCAGGAAGGAGTAATTGCAAAGAGGGGGATGTCTGTTCAGGTGGAGAAAAATTTGTGGGAACTGAACCAGGTGAAAGAGCAGGTTGGCTGGCCACAGCACGTAGCAAACTAAGTTCCTGTTTAACATCCGACTGGCGGTGGTGTTAGGAGAGCACTGCTGCTGAACTCCTCCCTCTGTTGATCTATAGGGGACACAGTTAAATATAATCACTTTTAGGCAAAGGTTTCCTGTTACGCACGGGAGTGTGCAAAAACACCAAACAGTTCTTCTTCCTCAAAGCAGTTTTTATAGGCGCCTAAAACGCTTATACACAGGGTAAGACTAATCCAAAACAGCGTGCAGTCCGCCGATTACATAGACGCCGACACCTCCAAGAGCGTAGGAAAAACAGGAAGAGTTTTGCTTAAGAGCCATCGCGTGAATCTTCCGAGTCTGAGCCGGGCTGAGCGATCGTAGGAGCGGGCGCGAGGTAAGTCACTCCCAGAACCTGAGAACAGGAGAGCAGAAGAGCGTACAGTGCGGTGAGGAGCATGTGCTATTGAAAAAACAAATAACCTTCGCTGCGAAGCACTAAGAACACTGGAATTAAAAAAGGACAGAACCCGGAAGTGGTAAGCAGGTGCAGCTGAACCTAGTAAGCAGAGGAATGAGAAAACTGCCGGTTCCTGCAGATTCATTCTGTTTAACATCAGGAAAATCTGACCTTTCCTAACAGAACTGGCTACTCAGCTGCTGGTCCAAGCCCTCATCCTATACCGGCTCGAACATTGTAACGCTCTGCTTGCCGGTCTCCCAACTACAACAATCAGACTTGGTTCAACACTTTTTGCAGCCGGACTCATGTTCAACCAGCCAAAGCAAACTCATGGCAGTTCATTACTCATCTCTCTATTGGCTTCTGATAGCTGCTCACATTCACTGACTCTGACCTACAGGACAGTCTCTTGATCTGCCCCCGCTTACCTTTAATCTTTCTTTACTAAATACACTCTTTCACAGCACTCTAGTCAGGAAAGTAGCCTGGTGTATTCAACTCACTGAAGCCCAAATTCTCACTTAATTTGGTGGAACAACCTTTCCAACAACATCTATAAGGATGATGAGGTTGAGTCACTCAACATTTTCTAGAAACTTCTCAAAATACACTTTTTCCACAGACACATAAAACTACATTACAGTGTGATACGGCGCCTGTACTGTGTCCTGCTAAAAGACCCTCCAGCGCATTGTAAAAACAACTGAGAGGATCATTGGCACCTCTCCACCCTCACTGCTAGATCTGCACTGCACCCGCCTCACTCGTAAAGCCCTCTGCATATCTGGTTGACCCCTCACACACGCTACACAGCTTCTTCAGCCTGCTGCCATCAGAGAGGAGACTCTGGGTGTCTCAGAGTGAGAACCAGCAGACTAAGAGGGGACAACTTTTTTTATCAGACTATCAAGACTTTCAACACTCTCCCTGCTCTGCATCCCCGGACAACTATAAGTTCAATATTGTAAGTTCTTAATATTGAACTTACAATATTAAGAACTAGACAAGCACTCATCACCTACAAATCTATATGCACACTCAATTTGTATTTATATTTGCACTACTGTGATCTGCAAATCTGTCACTGTCTTACACAACAACAATCACTGTTCTTAACCATGGCATATGTCACATTACTCAGGTCACTTTACATTTCAGGTTTTATAGTTAACATCTATAGTAACACCAGGAGTCACCAATCTTTCTGACAGTAAAAGCTACTTCCTGGGTACAGAGGAGTGAAAATAATTATCAAAATAGTTTCCAGGAGCCAAGTACCACTTGTGGAGAGCTTCAGAAAGACCTGGAATTAGTAGGTCTAAGTAATGCACTCAACCGCCATGGCCTGTATGCACGCTCACCACGCAAGACTCCATTGGTAAAGAAAAAGCATGTTGAAGCTCGTTTAAAGTTTGCTGCACAACATTTAGACAAGCCTGTGAAATACTGGGAGAATAT
>JAOUQT010022816.1:0-11723 GCA_025769995.1 Xyliphius kryptos
TCCGTGGGTCATAATTTCGTTTTTGTAACATGTTACGTGTTATGAAAATGACAATAAAGCCTCCTTGAATCCTTGAATCTTCTGCCTAATCCTATACTAAGATCATTGGGGGGTTGTCCATGCCCTTCCAGGGGAGATTGTTTAGGGAGCTCGGCAGATACATCCAGGACAGGGCGCCAATCTATTGTGGGCAAATACTTACTCACACAGACTAGGGCAATTTAAAGCAGCAGAGTTACTTTGAATCCATGTTTTAGACTGTGGGAGGAAACTGAAGAACCAGAAGAAAACCAATATGGAGCCAGGATAACTTGGAAACTTCACCCGGATCAGGATTCAAACTGGATCCCCAGTGCAGAGAGATAAATGTGCCATCCAGTAAGCCACCGGGTTTAAGTCAAGTAAAATGTTAATGATTAATTACTTAAATAAATTTATTTGCGAGTTATGCTAATTTAATCTAATAAACATCCAATGAATGACAAACTGAGACATACAAAGCAAAGCCAGTAACCAACTTGGATAAATGTACTTTTTAGCTTACTTGTGTTATTTCTGTGTTTTTATTTTGCCAAAAACCCACCAAAATTGGCCTTAAATTACATAATTACTAATTAAATATTTTTGTTTATCAGAGGTTAATACAGCCTTATCTTAACATATTGTATCTCTGATTTTAAATAGATTTCATTTAGTTTTCCACATTAAACATCTTTCCTTTTACTGCAGCTAATGAAAGTGCATCGATCATCTTTACACTAATGATCAGTTTCCTTGTTTTGTTCTGTGTAACCACAGTCACTGCTAATTGATATCAATTATTCATTTTCAAATTCATTGCTTCTTCTTAATATTTACAAAATGTACTTAATTCATATATTTTAAACATTTATTATATTACACCTAAAATTATGTACATAGTACTATATTAGGAAGATAATTGTTATGTTTAAATACCATTCATTTGTTTTTAACTCTATGTGACTAAATGGATAGTGTTTCTCCAAAACATCTTGTCTTCTGTTTGGATCTTCAGGCATATTAATGACTTATTCATTATTTATTTGATTGTATTCTTTCAACTTGTTGTTTGTTGTCCTCTTTAACCTTCAGCTCTTCCCGGCATGATTTTCTTTTACAAATAAATGACTCTGCTTATAATTTGTAACATGAGACAGTTTTAATTTGGTTGTTTAAATTTTTGTGAAATGCAATTAGGCTTTATTAAGATCCATTTGTCTTTTTGCAGTACTCTTAAAATTCCCTTTCAACAAAGTTTAAAGGGATTCTTTCGTTTCCCCCTGCCTTTTTATAGTCTAACTTTAATATGCCCCCAAAATAATATCATATTACCCAAAGACAAAGCCATCGTGCTAATATTTACCTTTTTCCATCAAAAAACAAAACAAACTGTTTTTTGTCTAAACTAAATGCAATCGTTTAAACAAGCATTTAATAAGACTATACAAAACAAAAAAAATATTTTGAATTAGAATTGTTCACTAAATGTTTTATTAAAATTGTTCACACAAAAGCATAACCGGTAATTAACTCTAAATTTGAATTGCAATTGTGTTTGAATTACTATTGTATGAGCGCAAGTCGCCCTTTCTTGCGGCTGCGTCTCAAATCGCAAGTTATTTAATACACCATTCAGGGACTCTGTTACGCATTTGAAAATGTGGATATTTGATGCACTCTTTAGCACTCTAGCATGTAATTCGCAACACTACCCTTTGCTCAGTGCAATGTTTCCACCTTTTTTTCAATTTCACATCTGATTGGTTGCAGTGGGTAAAGGTTAGGCCGGTTCCCGCATGCTGTTGGTTTCTTAAAACGTCAATAAACACTCATGATGAAGTCAGAAGTCAGTGACTCCTCTTATTGAGGTTCAGAGCGGCTCAACCATTCTAGTCTTTACTGCATGACGCTACCGGTTTAATCGTAGGGTAAGAATGTTAGAATTTAACACGATATGTTTAATACAGTGTCTGATATTTGTTGAAATATAATAAAATATAAATTCCTTTTGGCTGGCGAAGTAAAAAAAAGCAACCTATGGAATTTTGTTAGCTTATAGCCAGGGGCGAGTCTTAAATCGTCAGAAGCATACTACCTGAGTAGTGTACAAAGGTTTAACTGGTATTTTGGCAGTTGATGAGAATCCGTTATGAACCTTAAACGCCTAGTACTTAGTTGCTTTCCTTATCTTTATGGGAACGGTTTGGAATCACATTCTTAAAAACGGGTATTAATTTTCTCAAAAGCGTGTTTAAAGTCATACAGTTAAAGTTAACGTTACATTTTGTTTTCTAGTCGATCAGTTGGCTATTAATTGAATTACAATAAGCGACATGTCACTTTCAGTTTCACATGTGCACTGCTATATTTAATAAATATAGTGTATATTATATAGTCTATATTTATTATCTAACTCAGTATATATATTTATATATAATATAATGTAGATATTGTTTTTTTTTTATAGGTTTAACAAAAAGTTTATAGGGTTAATCTGGGTTAACCACAAGTCGACTGCCTCAGTAAATCTATTCTAACGTTCTCACAAAACATGCACAATACAATGCAATAAACGAATAAGCTGTACTGAACCCTGCATCATTGGCTTAAACGCTAATGACGTTTTACATACAGACATGGACTGGTGAAATTGGTTTAAATAAATGTTAAAGACAGTGTTAGTGCCCTGACTTCGAACTCGGTCAATGGTTTTGAAGTAAATTGGAACAGATTTTACCATTAGCCCTTAAAATCTGCACTTAATTGACCGTCTTTTGTTTAGGTTTGAGCTGTATGAGGAATCAACTCCATAATAATATTGATAGCTTTATTAATTCTCAGAGTAATGAGACCGTTTGTAGATGTGAACAGTGATGTAAGAATAATGAAATATCAGTATCTGTTATAGGTTCATCATGGATGCTCTCTGTTATAAACTCTGAAGTGACCATGTAAAACAATGCAAGTTTGTATTGGGTTATTAATGCAGCTGTGTCAATTAACATCCCTCTTTTATTTGCTAGCCCATATTCCAGGTCAGAATGCAGTTTTTGGGCCGTTTTGTTACTGGATTGTTTACCAATCCATACCGGGTCCGTGAAGTCCAGCTCTCTGAGTACAACACTAAGGTGAGGATCAAACAGGAGGGTAGGACCATGCTATACAATGACCGTTCCTCTCAGACCTGGGAGTGCATAGTCATCATGCCTGACAGTCCATTAACAGCTCTCAGGTAAGCAAAACTGATATTAACCTTTTTTTTTTTTTATTTAAACCAGTTATGTTGGGTTTTCTGCATTTTTTTTCATAACCTGACGCTCTAGTTTATTTGTAACCTGTTGCTCCAGTTGCAACAAAACTGCCAGATTGCATTTTATTGTGTTTGATAGTACGTGTCCTGTTGTGTGGGTTTCTGTTTGTGCTGTGTTTGGGTAATCAGGCTATGTTTATGAAATCCTGTTTTTTTAAAGATTATAAAAATTTGCTTTATTAAATTATTCTGTCCTTGTGAATTGTATTTTTGCTGCTTATTTTTAACTAGTAATACAGGTGTGAATATTGCAAGTTACAAAAAAATTAAGATTTGAAAAATCAGATTTCTGAATTTAGCGCTCTTATAATCTGATGAATGAACACGCATTACACTGTACACTATAAACGTGTAATCTCAGTTGCTCTCGTTTTTTTTTTTTTTTGTTGTTTCAGGTTGTTTCAGGTGAAATCAGAGGAAGATGCAGCCAATTGGTTCGCTCAGTATTCCCTTAAACTCCGCCCATTTTATGAAACTCTTCGCCCACCCCTCAAACCTGACACACTGCAACCAATTGTGGATAGTTTGAGAAACCATCCAGACTGGAGCTCTGCCCACATCGCTGTGGATACTGGTCTGCGAGAATGCTTTAAACACAACTATACATTAAGGTAAAGAATCCTACCGAAGTTCACATTATGCAAATATTATTGGGCCAGTCCTACCTGTACTATTATCTCAAATTTTAGTATTGTAGTATGATACAGAATTATGACTTTTTACTTTTTTGGTCCTAGTGATATATGTAAAGAAATTAGTTTTGGATGTAATTGTTCTCCTTCTCTTGCATCTGTATACAGTCAGATAAATATACGGGATGCTCAGGGTCAGACTCCTCTGCACCTGGCATGTGAGCGTGGTGAGGTGAACTGTGTGCGTGAGCTGCTGGAGGAATGTCAAGCTCGCACCGACATCCGCAACAAGAATGGGGACACTCCCATGCACTGTGCTGCAAAGCAGGATTCGGCTGTCATTGTCGAGGTAAAGCCAAAAAATACTCGGGTGTGTTAATGTATGTAAGAAAAAGCTGTTTAATTTGAAATACCGGTTTGTCATATTGTATGATACAAAAGTTCCTTAGCAATGTGTTTAGTGTTAGAGGAGTTGATAATGTCAGCTTTAATTGTTGTGTTCAAAATTACAGATGACAAAAAATTTGTTTTTTTTTCCTTCTCTAAAAAAACTCACTGAAATATGAAACAGTATCAGCTATGTTAATAACATCCCATACCCAAATAAATTTGCTTAAAATAATGGAAAAAGTCCCACCAGGTACATCAACCCAGTGTGGCACTCCGATTCCAGCCCAAACATGTTGTCAAACACTTGTCTGATGGCTATTTGTCTCTAGTTGCTACAAGATTAACTTGTAAAAAGCTCTCTATAGAGGTTTTGCATTTTCTGGCTCGAATCCAAAACAGCACCTGTTTGTAACAGCTGAAATTTGCATATTGTGCTAATCAGATTTATTGTTTTGTAATTATAACTGTAACATGGTGGGACTCACGTAAGGGACTTACTTAGCACATAAATAGGCTTTATTAACAGACTGCATTGAGACACATTGAAATTCACCTGCTGTCTCTGCTGCAACCCCACATTCCTGTCACTGCTGTGATCACTCTCTCTGCTGCATGTTCAGCATATAAAAGCTGCACACTTAAAAATAATGAAACCTCCAGCAGGGCTTTAATTATCTCTAATTAAAGTTTATCCCAGTTGGTTCTGAGCTGGGTGTTCCATGTGCATCGACTTTTTTTTCCATCGGCACCACCATGCTCCACCGAGCTACCACAGTAAAAATTTGAGGTTATTTTGAATATTTTTTTTCGCATTGTTGTATGGGATTACTTTTGTTTTTCCAGTTATCTTTTGAACTAATGTACTTAAGTAAAAAATGAATGACTAAAACAAGATTATTTGATTTTGCAGCCAAATATAATACAATTACAATATTTATAATTTTAATTATATGCAGCATTTATTAAATAAGGGTGGTTGTTTTGCAGGTTCTGTGCTCTCAGCTCTGTGCCGGGATAAATGAATTGAACTTGGCTGGAGAGACTCCTCTACATGTGGCGTGCCATCTAGAGAAGGCAGAGACAGCCGTGGCGCTCATGAAAGGTGGAGCTCGCAGTGACGTTGTTGGGGGTGTGGGTTACCCAATCCACGTGGCCATGAAGGCCAACGCCAAGGGGTAGGCTGTGCTAATACACACATTGCTTTAAGCAATGAAACCTCAAATCAAAGCTTCTTTGTCACATGCATAGTTATACATGGTACAGCTCGCAGGAAATGCTTTGACAACTTCCCCACAATAAAATAAAAACATTGAAATTAAGAATAAAAATTCCCATGTGGGGAAATTTGCATCCTAAACATCAAAGGGACAGCAAATGGGAAGTTTGAAAGTTTTACATCTAGATAGAGAGAGAAGGTATGTGTATGTACAGTATCACTTTTGTTGCTGTTGGTTTAGACATTAATTCCTGTGAAGATATTTTGAAGGAAGAATAAATTTACACTGTTGAATGAGTTGCACACAGACTACTTTTCATCGTGTCAAAGTGTGTCAGTGTTGTTCAATGAAAAGATCTGCTTAAATATCTGCAGAAATGTAAGGGGTGTACTCACTTTTGTGATACACTGTATAAACACAGGGCGGCACGGTGGCTTAGTGGTTAGCACATTCGCATCTCAGCGCTGGGGATTCCCGGTTCGAATCCCTGGGTGGAATTTGCATGCTCTCCCCATGTCTGCGTGGGTTTCCTCCGGGTTCCCCGGTTTCCTCCCACATTCCAAAAACATGAAGGTAAATTTAATGCCAATTTCACCGCCATCAGGAGCATGCCCAGGCATTGTAGGGAGGTCATACAGGCACATGGAGGCCACACACACACTACTGAGCCTCATTTGAACTTGACTTGAGGAATTTTCACTGAAGTTGGATCTGCCTGTCATTTGATTTTTCCACTTTTATTTTGAGTTTGATTCCAAATCCAGACCTCCATTCCACTATCTACTTCATAAATATTTTGTTTATTGAGATCTAGGATGTTTTATTTTAGTGGTCCCTTTATTTTTGTTTGAGCAGTGTATATTACAATATTATGATAAAAAAATACACTAATAAGACAACTAAACATTTCTGTATATTTTAGTATTAAAGTGAAAGAAATGGTTTTGGATTTACTATATACATACCTATGCAAAGCTTTGGTTTCTATGATAAAATTTTGTACATTTTAATCAGTAAAAATTCAGCATGCTTATTACGCACAGTTTATAGTACAATTATTATGTAATCCTAAATTTGACATGACAAATATATCCAGTACAAAGGCAATGGTACATTGTTTTTCCCCCAGTTAATTTTAACTGAAACATCAGTTTTAAAAAAAAGTATAGCAGAATAGTAATTTAGTGCCTTTTTTTATTAGTTTTAAGTTTGACCAATTATTAAACAGTCTGTAGCTCCTCAGCAGGAAGGCAGTAATTTCAAAACCTGCATCTCCTGCCCTAAATTTTTTCTTATTTCTCACCTGTGTTCTTTTGCATATCATTCTTTTTGTACAGCTGTGCTGAGGCCATTCTGAAAGCTAATCATAGTCAGCTACAGGCTGAGGACCCTGTGTATGGTGGAACTCCTCTTCATTGGGCCAGGACTGCAGAGGTCAGTAATGTTGCTCTGTTAAACCTGCACAGTGTAACCCAACTAGAGCATGTACCTTAAATATACATTCCTCTGCTATGCATGTAAGTATGTAAATATGGATGTATTACTGTGCTCACCTCTATAAAAGTTGGTGTGTGTAACTCAATAATACCAAAGTAAAGTGGATACTTGTTGTCGCCTTTTAATCTGTGTATTTTTTCAAGAGGTTTAAACACAAATCCATTTTTTTTACAATAATAAAGCTTCACGACATACTTACAAATTTCTCAACACCGGATTTTTCTCCCAGATCCAACCATGCAGTGCTCAGACAAATTGCAGAAAATCCAAAACTACATTTTAGACTCTAGAAGTCTAGAGTCTAAAAGTCTAGTCTAAAAGAATTTATTTTTTGTTATCCAACTTTATAATTTTATTTAAAAACTTGTCAGTGCTTCCCTGTGCTTTAAGGTCATCCGTTTCCAGTGACCAAGCCTTGTATACAGTATGAATTGGCAAAAAATTTGCAAAACTGCTACAAATGGCATCTTCGCTTAAAATGAATACCCAGTGGTCAACAAATCCCTGTAAAAATGTTATTGTATTTGCTTGTGTTTCAAGCATTTCTAAAAGCATTAAAATTAAATTCATCATTAAAAAAATACCTTTATTTCTGTTACTTGTTTTTTTATATATTAAATAAAGGTTCATGCAGACTAACAAATTGTTAATTTATTGCAATTTCAGTAGGGATATTGAAACATTTCCTGGAAATGGGATGTGTAGCACCAATGACCATGTGCTAGTTACAGTCTCAAAGTTTCTTTTTTTTTTATTTTTTATCAAATTTCAGATATCTCGAAAACTTGCTCCCCTAATTTTGTGCACTCAAGGGTTATTGTCTCATTTACATCACAGGGAGCTACAATTACGTTTCAGGATTTTTCAAGAAAAAGACAATTAATGCAAATATGATACAGCGCCATTTCAGATGCCTGAATTTTGCAAATGGATGGAGAGGTGTACCTATTTAATGCACATCCTTGTGTTTAGATGAGCCGGCTCCTTCTGGACCATGGATCGTGCAATGTCAACTACCTTAGTAAAACTGGGGACACTCCCTTACACATCCTTACCAAGAAGGGGCGCTATGGTGCTGCCATGGTTTTGCTGACCCACGGAGCAAACCCCAATGTTAAAGGCCAGGATGGAAACACAGCACTGCACTTGGCCATGAAGGTATGATGTTTTGTTTGCAGTACCTTTTTTCTTTCTTTTTTTTTTTTTTCTTCTCTTCCTTTAGCAGTAGAATGATGGCAAGGACAAGCTTAATGTCCAAAAAGTGTATACTAATTATAGTCACAATCTTAAAACCATGGACATGTTTGTTAATTTCAGTGTCACTGAAATATTTCAGGCTGCCACAGTAAGGTATGGTTTGATTACTGATTAACATGTACTTTCAGTGTCTAGATTGTATGTTCTCTGTTTCTCTGTTCTTTTTATTTATTTATCTTCCTTCCTCCGATGAAGCCCTAATTCCAAAAACATACTAGAATTAAAAAATATCAATAAATTGCAAATAGATTGCCTTCCATTTAGCATCCCAATGACCCTGATCAAGATAAGTGGATCTGAAAACAAATAAATTAGCGAGACTTCCTTATGCTTTAAAATCACTTTTTGTCAGCTGACTGTTCACTGTTATCTGCATGCATTTGCATTTTAACATTGATCATAACATTAAATTACCAGAATGTCAACGCTTTTACCAGGATATTCTTTTTATCTGATAATGCATGTGCTATCTGCTCATTTCCAAGCTTACAGCTGTAATCTGTATTTATGTAAGAAACCAGTTCGATAAAAAGATGCAGTTCAGGTGTTTAGAGCTTCTGGTGCTGCATGCAGAGTGTGGAGTTCTGCTAGGAGGAGTGAACAAAAATCTCCAAAAAGCAGATTTAAATCGCTTGTTTGCAGTTACAGAAAGAGTTTGGTTGAAGTAATGGCAGCAAATGGATGTGCCACAATCTACTAAAACACTTTGCGTACTTTAGCACTTGCCAGATTTTTAGTTTTTTGAGCGATAAAATGCTTATGTTAAATAAATATGTCTGCTTTACAATTATAGATTTGGATGTTTATTTCATATGATTATTGTATTTTTCCTTTAGAAAGCAATTACCATGTTTGAGTGGTTCACAAACTTTTAAGCAGCACTGTATATTAAACTTACATGACAGAAACAAGAGAATAATAAAAAAAAAAAAATCTTCACATAAAGGCCCGAAATAGAATGTAAACTGCTTATGGGTTAAATAAGGAGAGATGTAATGGGGGGGGGTCTCTAATTTGCTGCTTTTTGTTAGGTTTTGTCAGGTTAAAAAACGTTTAGGACAATATAATAATTGTATTTTTCTTTATACATATTCTGTTATAAATTGCATCATTTTTTTTCTTGTAATGTTGGCAAGTTCTCAAAAACTGGCTTAGGAAGGAACAAGATTAATCATATGCTGGATGTTAATGTGTTTTTGATCTCAACATTTACTATTTGTTTTATATTACTTTAAAGCAAAAGCTTAAGTTTAATCAATGTTTCTATTTATTCTTGAAGTTATATTTAGAATCTGATATGAAACTATACCTGTTTTTATAGATGGATGGATGGATGGATGGAGGATTGGATGGATGGATGGATGGATGGATGGATGGATGGTGTTAGTAAATGGGATAATTTTAAAGAAATAGTGTAGAATTCTTTGTTAACAAAGACCTCATTTGTTTGAGTTTGCACTGTGCTCCTCTAACTTCGATCAGTTCAAAGAGATACAGAACTCGTTTGGTCCACATTGTATTTGAACAAAATGGGAAGTGAGTGTTGTTAATTTCATTCAGGAAGCTAAATAATATGTATTAAACCAGACTGCTGACAGTAGCAAGGAAATCACTTCAGTTTTCTTTTTCACCACAGCTGGATAACATGGATTTAATTAAAGCCCTAATTGTGTTTGGAGCTGATGTGGAGATCCGCAATGAAGTGGGAGAGACTCCAGGTCTCATCGCAGCCCGTACAAGCAAAGGTCAGCAAGGATGTTTGAAAATACAAGTTTAGTTCATCACATCCCTCTTCAAAACCAGGCATTAACATGTAGCTCCTTTCCTTTGTGCTACAACAGTGCCTATGCTTTTGAGATTGTTCCTAATAGACTATGTGGTGTGTTGGTGTTTGTTACCTGTCCATGAGTTCATGCACTAATATTAGTGAAGGAGGTCTGGCTCACAAAACTCAAAGTATTGCGATGTCACGCTTAATATGTCTATAAATCAGACTAAAGGAATGTTCAACTGTGTGAAAAAAAAAAGATTTCTTTGAAGTTATAGCCAAGACTTGAACCTGTGCTATTGCCAACATTGTATGCGTGGGGCAATAGAAAGTGATAATTCAGTGAATGCTGTAGGCTAAAGACTTTTTTCAGCATTAACCGAGTTTATATGAATATTAAGCAGCCTGAATTAGGTGTTTTATTGTGATTATATAACAGCTGGGAAGGTGAGACAGATTTTAGAACTTAAACTATATACACCTCTCCCCTGTGAACTGCTTTCCTAGTTATTAAAGATATTTGAGTTTTGAAATGAAGTGTAAGAGCTATATAATTCGTGACGTGACGTGACTAAAACAAAAAACCCACTTTAGTCTAAGCAGTGACATGATTTTAGAAAGGTATGGTTTGTTGGAACTACAGTGACCTGTTTTGTGACTCAAAGTAACAGGGTAAACAGAACATTAATTGTATCTAGTTTAAAATTAGCTTGACCTCATTCATGCCATCTACTTTAAAAGACCGCATAGACATAGTGATGTAGCACCTCTGTATCGAATCTTATGGTTTTTGGAATGGGGTATGAGTGTGATGTTCAACTGAACACATACTGAATGTACAGTACATTCCTTATTAAAAACTAAAATGGCTTTTAAGTTCCTATGTGAATATGAACCCCATTTCCAGAAAAGATTTTGAAATCCTAAAATCCAGGTAAATTAACACATTCATGTTTTCTGGCAATGAAGTTTGTATTTTAAATTTCATTAACTAATTTAATTTCTTTTCCTTCACCCCTCCCACTAACTGCCTTTTCTTCCTCATGTCTACTAG
The DNA here is from genome assembly GCA_025769995.1 of Xyliphius kryptos. Classification (NCBI taxonomy): domain Eukaryota; kingdom Metazoa; phylum Chordata; class Actinopteri; order Siluriformes; family Aspredinidae; genus Xyliphius; species Xyliphius kryptos. Next base: position 11,147 of record JAOUQT010022816.1, read on the forward strand.
TAGTCTCTCTCCCTCCACATCCTTGTATTTTTGTATGTATTCATGCATGTGCATAATGAATGTGGGTGTTTTGTTGCATGGTGTGAACCATCCGCTGTGCTTTAAGGCTCCAATCGCAAGGTGCTGCTGAACATGCTGTGTAGTGTCGGGGTGGAGCGCTGTGGTCCGCTCTCCCCTGACGTCCCATCCCCTGTCACCGGCAGATCCCCATCCCTGGCTATAGGTAAAACAATAAGCTTTGTCCTCATTCCATTCACAACCTTTATGGAGTTCTGCATTTTCTTAAGCGGAGTTAATTGTTGTGACAAGAACGACAATCACTTTTAAAAAAGATTAATAGATTGTTATGTAGATGTGGAAAAGCAACTTATTACTTATTAAATTAAAATTATTAACTTTTATGGTTTCCTAGAATAGTTTTTTTTTTTTTGTTGTTGCTGGAAAATCATAACCGGCAACGTGATTGCCACCAGGATGAATACCAATTTTTATGTGAATGGAAAAGTTTAACATACCATTGACTGGTGTGTGTGTGTATGTATATATGTATGTGTATATATGTATGTGTATGTATGTG
>JAOUQT010022827.1:0-11723 GCA_025769995.1 Xyliphius kryptos
CGGGGGCTTAGTGTTCAGCACGTTCACCTCTCAGTGCTGAGGATTCCCGGTTCCAATCCTAATCTGGGTGGAATTTCCATGTCCTCCCCGTATCCTCATGTGCTTTTCTCCGGGTTCTCCGGTTTCCTCCCACAGTCTAAAAACATGTATTCCAAGTAAATTGAATGCTCTACATTACCCCCATTTAGTGAGTGAGTGAGTGAGTGAGTGTGTGCCCAGCGATGGATTGGCGCCCCAATTTTTGACCCAACACAGTGAGACAGTTCTACACCATCCTACCACAAGAGGGCGCAGGAGACTAAATAAGCATCGTGCTGTTTGGGAGCCCTTTCCAAAGCAAGTTTAAGACTTGTACCACATTAGGAATCCTCAAAATGTTAATATTTTTATTAATTTGCTGTTTGGATTTTCTTTAAACACGTTTAAGGAAGTTAAGGTGACGTAATCGTTCATTATAAACACATCCATTCATGGCGACTCCTGACAAAGTGGCTGCCAACGAATTTACACATCAGATATTGAAGTGCAATTCATCTTTTAGACAACATCTTCACTGCTGTAAAATCACAACTTCACACTGGTTGACATTACAACTGAATGAGGCTGCTGATGCCGATACTGCTGAGGCTGTTCCACCTGACTGAATGTCACTAAGCTCTTTGCTATGATTCATGCCCCTGCCATTGTTTGTCTTTGGGGATTATATGGCTGTCTGCATGATTTTGTGCACCTGCCCGCATTAAATACTCAACGTGGATGCATACTTCTGGTTCTGCAATGTAATTCGTCTGCAGCCAGACGTTAAGACTGGGTTCTTTTGACTCATAAGGAGATTGTAAAAGTAAAGAAGAAATAAACACTATTAACCGGGAATCCCTTCATCTGTATTCTACACGATGCTCACATGTTGCATCGATAGTCAACAAATGAGAATCAGTGTTTTGAGGCTCCACTCTGCCTGTCTGAGGTACTTTAAAGCTCCATTGGGGCCAAACACACCATTAGAGATTGGTGATAAGTCTCCCCAAATACAGATATGAAATTGGGTACATTGATTTATGAGTATAATGTATAGGACTGTATTATACTTTAAAAACAACACCGGCCCATAAATCAGTCTTTATTTTTCTGAGCTTTGGACTTTTTCTGCAGTGTCATCAAGTACTCCAGAAGATACATCTAGTGCACTGTCACTTTCTGAAAATTCCCCCATATGATGGACCAATCTTCTGAAAGCATGTGTTGTTTCCAACATACAGCATCTCAGCACCTCTCTCCTTCATCTGCCCTATCTTTCAGGACACCTCACTGCACCCTGTTCCTCCTCTTCACTATCTATCCACTCCACCCCTCTATCTCTTCAGTCTCCTCTGCCTGGAGAGCGCTGCATTACAGAAGAAGCACTCTCTCACTCTCTGTTCGGCTTATCAGACGAGATAAGACCGTGAGCTCGGGTTCTAATAGCGTCTTGGCGCGGTGAGATTCTCCTCACGCAGTCGGCAAACAAACAAACCCATCGTCCGGCTGCAGGCCCATACATCACTCCCTTACAGCATGCACCACCTGCTCACAAAGCTCTTTCATCATATCCAGGGATTACTCCCTCCAGGACAGTCGGTGTGCATGTTAAATGCAATATTGCTACTACGTGATACTACCACGCCACAAACATGAGTTTGTGAAGGAACATGGAAACTCTATTCAGATCGGGATTGAAACCAGAATCCAGCGCACTCAGAGGTGGACATGCTAATCAATAAGTCACCATGCCACCCCGGTATTCTTGGTAATCCTTTGCTAGGGTTGCAAGGAGGTTACCCATGCCCATCCAGGGGAGAATGTTTCAGGCACTGGACAAATACACCAAATAGATTGAAAGGGGCAAATTGTAAAGCAGCCAATCTACCTTGCATCCATGTTTTTGGACTGTGGGAGGAAACCAAAATTGCATGGACATTCTGTTGCATTGCACAGAAACTGAAACTGGGATTCGAACCTGGATCCACCTCGCTGAGAGGCGGACGTGCTTATTACTAAAACAATCATTCGTTATCTTTCTCTTAATTCTATATAAAGGTTGCAGGGGGTTCCCATAGGCATATTCCCCAGACATGCGGAGAACATGGAAACTCCTCCTAGATTGGGTTTTAACCCTGGATCCCCAGTGCTGAAAAGCGGATGTGCTGACCACTAACCCACTGTGCAGCATCAGCATCGTTATTATTACAAAACATACCCTACCGCTCAAAAGTTAAGCATCACTTGCAGGTTTCCCTGAAATAATCTCACACTGGCCCGTCTTTTCTTTTTATGGGCCAGTGTGACGTATGGCTTTTTCTTGGCATTTCTGTCATGAAGTCCAGCATCCTAAAGTTGCCTCTTGCCTGTTAATGCTGACAATGGTGTTTGACTGGTTCCATTAAGTGCAGCGGTCAGTTGATAGCCTGTAATGTGTCTTTTTCTCAAACTGCACACTCTGAGATATTTATCTTCTTGCACAGTTGTGCATCTGGGCCTCCCACTCCTTTTTCTGTCCTTGTTAGAGCCAGTGTGTGTCACTCTTTGAAGGGGGCAGTTATTGGGAAAAATATGGGAAGATATTTTCAGTTTCCTGGCAATATCTCGCATTGAGTCGCCTTCCTTCCGTAACACAACAATACCCTTTATGCTCACTTATTAGTATTACGTTTTTTAGCTGTGCATCACAATTGAGTGTGTCCTAACAGGTGTCCTATCAGCCCAATAACATCCTCAACTTGAATTGGTGGCCATACCAGAAGAGTAAGGCGGAGGACTGAGAATTTCCTTAAAATGGGACTATATGTAAAATAAACCTCTAAACAAAAATAGATTTTAACACAAACAATATTGTTTGTGAATTTCAAGACATTGTGTTTTTCTTTCAAAAAGAGGGAAATTTGCGAGTGATCTTAAATTTTTGGAGTGGTAGTATATGTACACATTTACTTATTAATTTAGATACCATATATTTAAACAGGTATGAAACCAGTACCTTTCCTCCAAATTTTGTGCGTAGCGTAGAGCAGAATTTAGATCTTTCAGAGCAGATACAGATTCCACCATGGGCTGAGAAGCTTGTAGTCCTTAAAAAGGAAGTCAATATTTTAAGTCCGTAGGAAAGAAGCAGCAGTTTGTAGTTTTAAATAAAGAGTACTTACCAATTTCCCTGTGTCTTCGATTTTCCTGGAAAGTTTAATTGCTCCTAATAAGGATCTTTTTATGGCAGTGTATAGCAGATTCAGGTAACCCAAAGATTTCGTGCTCATTGCATCGGCCGATGTTATGTAGAAACAGAAACATATATACACAAACCAATAAGAAGCAGAAACCAGATTTTTCACAAGATTATCACATTTTATTTCAAATTGATACATATACCAAACACCACAATACAAACACTCCCATCACCCAGTCACCCCGTCACCCACTTGTGGAGGAGAATGCCATTATTCTGTCAGAATAAAAGTGAAGGATATCATACATGCATGTATATATACTTACTCCTTCGATCTCCTTCACCATACTCACATTGCTTGCCATGGTCTCCATCCCTCCAGACAGACCATGTGGTTGCCACACTTGCTTTTTCGGATAATGATTTTTTACCACTGCAAATTGATTCTCAATAGCATTATTGGGCTTACTTTCCTGAACCTTTTGAAAATCATATCCTGTACCAAAGCTGCATCTTAAAGGTATGGTCACGTATTTTGGTGGTGTAAATACTACTGTCCCAGTCCTGTCCCCGGTTTCGGGAATACCTAAAAAAAAAAAAAATTTTAACTAAATAAAGTACATAGACAACAATGAAACACTACATTTTTATTAACATAAATCATACTCAGCTTATCTTCCTCTGCTGTGCCTTCATTGTTGCAGCCACCACAGCAGATGCAGATGTTTAGACCTAAAGAAAGAAAAAAAACAAGGTAACACTACATAAATCCGGTATTTATAATGCATTATAAACACATTTGTAAAGCTTCATAAAGTATTTATAAAACTGTATAATGCTTGTCATTTAGTGGTATATATAGTGGTACATAAGGACTTTAACTAAAGTGTAATCATCTTGTTTTAAGTAAGATTGTCTAAACATCTAAATTCAAAAGTTGAAATAAGTTAATATTATAATGCATTATGTCACTTTGTGTTACTTATGTCACATTGTTATAACGATTTATGACTATGATTATAAACAGCTATGCAAATTACCGAAGGTTTATGACAAATCTTATAAAACGTTATAAATACTGAATTGTTACCGAAAACATATTTAATAAGTTATCAGTTTGTGTGTTATCAATACAACAACACAAAGAGTGATCCAATGCATTCTTCAACATTAAGAAAGTATACTAAAAGCATAAAATAAAATTAGATTTGTAGTATCAGGGATGTGATAAGTAGGAACCTTTGTAAGTTAACATGAAAGTAGGGGGAACCGTGTAATGAAGGAAAGGTTAACTACAGCCCTACATAACTTTTAGTGGGCGATTACTAACAGGACAAGACTGATTAGCTTCTATAGCTTAAATATATATTGAATTTGGTAAACAATTTGTTAACATAGGGGTAATAAATGTACCACTTAATTCTTTCAGAATCAGTAGATCTTTTGGTAAACTTACAATGGTACATCCAGCATTGAATACACCCTGCACACGTCCGTCTGTTAAACCTAAATGATTTTAAATAATAATTATCAGATATCCAATATAAATGTTTTACATTTATTGTGTACCACAGAAAATGCAAAAATTGCAATATACAAAATCATTACACAGAATATTTACAAATAAGAGGTGACAGATTGTATAAAATGGTAATTGGTAACTTCTTGAATCGTATGCGTATAGTGTAACTGTACACACAACTGTAGCATTTAGGACAGAAAATTTTAATAATATAAAAAAAATCAAATAAAAGAAAAAAAGATTTCAGATTAAAAACTTACCTCAGCCTGTTGAGCCGTTTCCAGCACTTCTAAGCAAGAAAAAAAATCATTCAGAGTTAATTTTTCTCTATGTCAATATTAAAAAAAACGTTATCATGCATCCCTTTTCAAGGTCTTATTCAGAGCATCTCACACAAAGTAATTCAGACAACCATGAGAGTCCCAGCATTAACCATGTCACCCACTGAAAATGATGCTCCCAAAAAGATTTGACATAACATTTAAACACTGTATTTTGCATATAAAGATTAATTAGGTAATTAAATATTATAAATCTGTGATGTGCTGGTTAATGCATTCTTAAGAAAAAATCTTTATTATTTATTAAAATTATAAAAATATATATATATATTTATGGTTTCAAAGTAAACTGGCTGCTTTAAAATGCTGTGTCTAAATTGCTCCCCTATATAGCGTGAGGAAGTACCCAGCGATGGATTGGCACCCTGTCCTAAGTGTATCTGCTAAAAAATTCTTCCTTGGATAGGCATGGGAACTACCCCCCCCCCTCCTTTTTTTCAAATAATTATAAAAGATAATTAAACAGAAATTAAACACTCACACGTGTGAACATGGAGAATAGATTTTCAGAATGATGTTTTTCCATTTTTCTTGGTCACGCCAACCAAACAGCAAAGAATTCTTCTTCATAAAAGAACATAAAGTTAAACACTCAGCCTTCTTTAAAATCAAATTGTAGTAATAATAAATTAAGAATGCCACATAATTCATAAACTTAAAAAACATAAAATGTAAGCGCATAAATATATTTGTTTAAAACTACAGTCAGTTATAGCAAATTTTTTTGTTAAGTTTACTATGTTTTAAAACACAATGTAATAGTTTTATATTCCAAAAATATGTGTAGTGAAATCTTACCTTTTTGTGGTTTTAGTCACTGTGATGCTGTCCAGCTGCTCAGTCAGTCAAAAAAAAACAAGTCAGTCAATCGCTTCGGCTTGCTCTTTGGTGTTTCAAGCTTTGAATTCTGTAAAACTGTGTTGTACCAAAATTACTCATATACTACTGATACGCTGAAAGTCTCAGTAAAGATGCAACCAATCTCCTAAAAGTGTGATTTATATGGGAGTGAAATTTATGCAAAAACAAAAATAAGGGTGGAGCTAGTAACAAGCAGGTTGGTAAAGACGTCATTTCTCAAATTCAGTCCCTGTAAACAGGTGTGTCCATTGTGACTCATAGGTATGTAAAGCAATACTCTTACATTGAACTGATTTACAGGAAATCAGAGTATTTCTTTACCAGTTGTTTACCAACAATCTTGTCTTAAATTATCATTACAGACCTCGTTAAACACACAGTGTGATTTCAAATGAAATATCAAATTGTGACTCCTAATCAGCTTAACTTATACATTATACATTCACTTAAACATTGTTTCATGATCAACCAGTTGTTGAGAACCACTAAAGAACATACCTCAATATGACAGACTAGTATTTATATGAAAAAACAGAAGGCTACAAAAAATAGGTGAACTAAATCCAATCAACACGTGATGACAAAAACATTTTTTTTTAAAAAATCTGAATAAAATGGGAGGCTGTTCTACATGAAGTATAACAAGACATATTAAATGCGCTGCCAGAATAACGCCTTAGAATAAAAAATGAATGTGCTTCAGGGCTGAATTTAATTTCAAAAGCACATTGGCGGCAGTCCATTGCCACTCCCGCTGAAATTTGACTGAAGTTGCATTTATTTGCAAGGAGAATGAGGCGTTTTGTCATGTACTCAAGCTAAGCTGGTCGATATATCCAAACATGGCTGATTTTGATAGCTCGTTCAGCAAAAATGTTAAATCATTTAACTGAGGATGTTGTTGAAGTATATGCTGTTTTTTTTTTTTGGATGGTCCAAAAGGTGTTAGCTGAAGCTGAGGTTGAAGGTAAGCCAGTCAGTTTGTTCCATAACAAAATGAAAACCATGCTTTTAATAGAGTTTAAAAAATCCGAATGCATGGATAGGTACAGTGCCTTGCAAAACTATTCATCCTCTTTGAACTTTTCAACCTTTTGCCAAATTTCAGGCTTCAAACATAAAGAATTGTATTTGTTTTGTAAAGAATCGACAACAAGTGGGACACAATCGTAAGGTGGAACGAAATGATAAAAAACTGAAAAGTGGGGCGTGTAATATTTTTCTGACCCTTTACTTTCAGTGCAGCAAACTCACTCTAAAAGTTCGGTGAGGATCTCTGAATGATTCAATGTTGACCTAAATGACTGATGATGATCAATAGAATCCACCAGTGTGGAATCAAGTCTCCATATAAATGCACCTGCTCTGTGATCGTCTCAGAGTTCTGTTTAAAGCACAGAGAGCATCATGAAGACCAAGGAACACACCAGGAGGGTCTGAGATACTGTTTTGGAGAAGTTTAAAGCTGGATTTGCATACAAGAAGATTTCCAAGCTTGAAACATCTCATGTAGGACTGTGCAAGTGATCATACTGAAATGGAAGATGTATCAGACCACTGCAAATCTACCAAGACCCGGTCGTCCCTCTAAACTTTTAGCTCAAACAAAGAGAAGACTCATCAGAGATGCAGCCAAGAGGCCCATCATCACTCTGGATGAACTCTACAGCTGAGCTGAGGTGAATCTGGCCTTTATGGAAGAGTGGCAAGAAAAAAAAAGCCATTTCTCCAAGAAATCTATAAAAAGTCTTGGTTAAAATTTGCCACAAGCCACCTGAGAGACACACCAAACATGTGGAAGAAGGTGCTCTGGTCAGATGAAACCAAAATCAAATATTTTGGCCACAATGCAAAATGTTATGTTTGGCGATTCATCCCGACTGTCAAACATGGTGGCTGCAGCATCATGTTTTGGGCCTGATTTTCTTCAGCAGGGACAGGGAAGATGGTTAAATGGGGAACTGGCTGAAACCAAATACAGGAGCATTCTGTTGGAGTCTGCAAAAGAACTGAGACTGCGACGAAGATTTATCTTCCAACAAGACAATGATCCAAAACGTGAAGCAAGATCTACAATGGAATGGTTCACAAATAAACATATCCAGGTGTTAGAATGACCAAGTCAATTCCAGACCTGAATCTGAACTGAATAAACCATGTGGGATGGTGGTGTTAACATTAAAACCTGCTGGATGGGAAACTTCAAGATGTGGAAAAAACAGACCACACAAATGTATAGAATTGATATATTTATTTCAAAATTGGCAATAAAAAGTAAATGCAGTCTGGTCTACAAAACCACCAGCCTATTAACAAACTTTAACATCTTTAAAAGATAAGTACTCCATCCGTTTTCCTAAATCCTCGACTTCATCCGCCATAATTGGAATTGGTCCGACTCCAACACCAGTCTCCTGGACGCCTACAGAGATACATAAAGAAATATCACTGCTTCTAAAACTAAAAATGTAACAGGTACAGAGTTCTAAATAATAATAATAAATAATCTGTTACCAAGCCTGCATTTATCAGGCGGGGTTGTGTTAACGTATCCGACCAAAATTACATCTAACTCTTCAGAACACTGAAAAGGCAGGAAAGAAGGCCGTCGTTCGTCGTCATCGAAATGAATCCATGACCTTTCAAACAGCTTAAAGCACATGGTCATATGCTGTCCTCTACCCAGCAGCTTAAACATCAGCTCATACGTCCTACAAGAAAATCAGAGTTAATCAACTAGCGTGTAACAAAATTCCTTAAATATAAACTTTTACCTTTCGAATAAGTTACCTTTCATTTTTGTCTGTGATAATGAGGGGCAGATCTGGATGAACACCAACATCATAGACCAGAATGAGAGCAGGATCTGATGATGGTCCCAAAGGCATCACACGCCCAAATCTCCTTTAAAGGGAAAAAAAAAACAGATTTTAATAAAAATTGTAACACGTCTTTGTTAAAAGTTGTATACTTACCGAAGTGTGCTGCAGATGGCCTGGTCACAATGAGGGGTGTTATGGACAAATACCAGTTTACTGAGCACAGGGAAATGGTCTTCTAAATAGCTCATAAGATCAATTACTTTATTAGAAACTTTGACATTCTTCATCTGCCGCACCCATAATGCTTTGGCATTTGTAAAGTCTCCTTTATTTAAACTTTCCATGATTTTACTAAAAAGAATACTTGATTCCAATAGATTTTTTACTCTTGGAAATATTATGTAACAAATATGAAGGGCGGCCAATAACGAGTCCGGCAAACAAGTTTTAGTAAACTGGTATGAGCCACAACTTCCACCTGCTTTCAGATATAGAGAGGCATTGCAGTTAAGCAGCTTGTGCATTGCTTGTAGACAGGAACTACTGTGAGACCTGAGGATCAACCTTACAAAAAAAAAAGGATTAACTGGTTAACATACACACCCGTGTCAAATTTTTTTATTTTATTAATTTAAACCAAGTTACAAATCAATAATAACCAGTAACTAGCTGTTTATTACATTTTCTTTAACATACAAAGAGTCAAAGCATTAAAATTTACCTTGAAGTCGTGTTCATTTGAGGATTACGTGTCCAAAAGCCGTTGTGGAATCGAGCCTTACGACGTCTTCTCTTAAACTTTACATCTCTGCTCTTCAAGGTTGACGATCTAAAAATAAAAAAATGCAGTTTAAAAAGTCAGCCTTCAAGACATAAACAGACTACATTTTTTCGGACACTAATGATGAAATTTTTGCCAAAATAAAGTTTGCCTTCAGAGGGATGTAGACAAGAAAAGAAAGTAAACTCTGTTATAAATCAATAATAACCAGTAACCAACTGTTTATTACATTTAGTTTAACATACAAAAAGTCAATGCATTAAAATTTACCCTAAAGTCGTGGTCATTTGAGGATTACGTGTCAAAAAACCGTTGTGGAATGGAGGCTTACGACGTCTTCTCTTCAACTTTACATCTCTGCTCCTCAAAGTTGATGATCTGAAAATAAAATTTAAAAATGCAGATTAAAAAGTCAGCCATTAAAAACAGACTACATTTTTTCGGACAGTAATGACCAAAATTTTGGCCAAAATAAAGTTTGGCTTCAGAGGGATGTAGACAAGAACAGGAAGTAAACTCTTTAATAAATCAATAATAACCAGTAACCAGCTGTTTGTTTTATTTAGTTTAACATACAAAGAGTCAATGCATTCAAATTTACCTTAAAGTCGTGTTCATTTGAGGATAATGTGTCAAAAAGCCGCTGTGGAATGGAGGCTTACGACGTCTTCTCTTCAACTTTACAACTCTGCTCCTCAAAGTTGATGATCTGAAAATAAAAAATGCTGTTTAAAAAGTCAGCCTTCAAGACAAAACAGACTACATTTTACTTTTCAGCTTCTTTTTTATTTTATTAGTTTAAAACAAGTTATAAATCAATAATAATCAGTAACCAGTTGTTTATTACATTTAGTTTAACATACAAAGAGTCAATGCATTCAAATTTACCTTGAAGTCGTGTTCATTTGAGGATTACGTGTCAATAAGCCGTTGTGGAATGGAGGCTTACGACATCTTCTCTTTAACTTTACGACTCTGTGTCTCAAAGTTGATAATCTAAAAATAAAAAATGCAGTTTAAAAAGTCAGCCTTCAAGAAAAAAACAGACTACATTTTTATAGACACTTATGACCAAAATTTTTCCAAAATAAAGTTTGGCGTCAGAGGGATGTAGACAAGAACAGGAAGTTAACTCTGCTAGCTACATGTGCTAAAGCATTAGCAAGATATAACTACATACTTTGCTATTAAAGCTAATAATAAAAAAGCTGCTTAAAATTTTCAACCATAACTAAATAATTTCTTCATTTAAAACATTTACAAATCTATATCTCTGGCTTTTTTTTTACTTGCGGCGCGAACAAAATGTCTTTCAGGCTAGTTTTGTTTTATTGTAGAAAAACATGCTGAAAGATTAAATGTTATGACTCATGATTTACACTAAAAAGTATTCTCAGGTCTATCTCTCAGTTTTTCTTTTGTTTTGCTGACTTTTGTCGACATTAAAGGCATGCCGCGGAAAACAAGTAGAGACTTGTTTGAATTTATTGCGCACTAAACAAAAACATGAAAAGCACAGTTTTTTTTCCTTTCAATTCGAATGAAATAATATGCATTTGCTTTAGTTAGATTATAAAAAAGTTACGAAACTGTTTTCGTTTCATGCCCAGAGTCTCTTTTTGTCTTAGGTTTCAACGACGCTTTAAGTTCTTTCAGCACTTCCTGTAAAGGCATATCTTGCGCTAGTTTTATCTGGTCTTTGCTGGTTTTATCTGGTCTTTGCTTGTTTTGCTGTTGTCTCATGGAACGTTCTAGATTACTATTTACATATGCGTTACTATTGTAAGCTATTTTATAACATATCATATCAAATAAAATGAAACAGTAAATGCAACTATGTAAATGTAATGCTGATCTCGGGTTCGATTATCGGGAAGATTTTTTTAGTTTGCATGGTCTCCATATGTCTGTGTGTGTTACTCAAGAAGCTCTAGTCCCATGCCACAGCTATAAATAAGGGCTATAATCTAGATCTTTGATCATCTGAAAAAATCATGTTTGAATATAAATGCAGTTTCTTTTTTCAGCATTGTGAAGCTCTACATAGAAGCTTCTTAAGATCCAATTGTGCAAAATGCAAAATTTAACTGGTCTTACGATTTGGATCAGAATTTTATACACACACACACACACACACACACACACACACACACACACACATATATATATATATATATATATATAGAGATATATATATATA
>JAOUQT010022845.1:0-11723 GCA_025769995.1 Xyliphius kryptos
AGAACAGAGAAAAGGTGTGTGGTCACCACCTGCAGAAGCACTCCTTTATAGGGGTTGTCTTGCTAAGTGCCTCTCATCAGCAAGTAAAATTTATTCACAATCAGTGTTGCTTCCTAACTGGACAGGTATATTTTACAGAATTGGTTGACTTTGAGTTACATTGTGTTGTTTAATTGTTCCCTTTATCTTCTTGAGCAGTGTAAAAAAGTATTTAGAAACAACAGTTTATCACTAAATGTGATTGTTTCATATACCCAATCACCTTTTTATACATTTTGGACAACTGTGCGCTTCTGGGAAACAGTTCGGGGAAGCTCCAATTCTGTTCCATCATAACTGTGTGCTAGTACACAAGGCCATGTCTTTAAAGGCATGATTGGTTTGGTGCGAAAGAACTTGACTGACCCACATAAAGTGTTGACCTCAACCCAATCAGAGACCTTTGATATGAACCAGGATGGAAATTGCGAGCCAGGAACGCTCATCCAACATCGGTACATGACCTTGCAAATGCTTTTCTGGATGAAAGGACATAAATTTCCACAGACAGACTTCAAATTTTCATTGAAAGCCTTTACAGATCAGTGGAAGCTGTTATTGCTGCAATGGGGGAAAGGTATTTTGATTAAATTTATAAAAGCTCTTGCAGGTGTAATGTGAAGTTGTCCCAATATTTTAGCTTATGTAGCATATATCTAAACCACACATACACACGCACACACAGAGACACATACACCATTTTAGACTGGAAAAGTAAATGACACTTGTTTCGCATCGATTAGCAAAACGCCGGGCATTGTAGTGTAGAGAGAATGGGTCTAAGTGATTCCCATTGATTAGTGTTGCCCCACTTTAAAGCACACCATGGGTTTTCCCTTACTCACCACATGATATGTGTGTCTGTGTGTTTTAAATAAATAGCAGGAAAAAGTGGTCTAGTTGATGATACGCTAGGAAATAACAGATCAGTTGGTCAGCAGTGGAATAACTGAAAGGCCAGCCATTTGACAAAATTTTGAATCTGCAAGCCTGTAAACTTGTTCATGATTTGTTCGTGTATTTTTATTCAAGGATGAAAACATGTTTACCTAAAGAAGGACTGTTGCACTTTGCTACAGCCGAATCTGACTGCAGCAACACTTGATAAGTGTTGTTCAAGACAAATACAGTCTCCTCCGCAAATACTGGGTATCTGCTGAACAGAGACAAAACACAATGCAAAGAAATGTCTGGCCAAAAAGATTTCTATCATCTGGGTTTACCAGCCAACTGGAAGGTTTATATCCAGGATGGGTTTTCTTTAAGAGCACAGGATTCCTTAAACATCCCAAATGCATATGTTGGGTAGACTTGTGATACTGTGTGTATGTGTAAAAACAACCAAATAAGTTTGATTGACTGGACCTTTTCAACTGATTAATTTGGCATTTACATTGTTGTATTGTTAATACACCGTGCTCTAAATGAGAACTATAAAGCTGTATGGGCCGATAAAACTATTACGATAAGGTTTTCCCCAGGACATCCTCGGGATGTGTTACCCTGCCTTCACTAAGAAAATCAATATAACACAAAGTGTGAGGAAGGGAATCCAGCACAAATACGGTGCCATCTATTATACAGACTCCTAATCTGGGGCAGCTGAAAGAGGATATTCATCATTTAAGTATTATTTGGGGATGGCACGGTGGCTTAGTGTTTATGGCACATTCACCTCTCAGTGCTGGGGATTCCCGGTTTGAATCCCAATCTGGGTGGAGTTTCCATGTTCTCTCCCACAGTCTAAAAACATGGATTCAAGGTAAACTGAATGCTCTAAAATTGCCCCGTATAGTGTGTGGTTGTGTGAGTGAGTGTGTGTGTGCCCAGCGATGGATTGGCGCCCTGTCCTGGGTGTATCTGCCCTGCGCCTGAGTCGTAAGACATTTTCCGTAACCAGATGTCACTAAATAGTTTTTCCTACTGAAAGGATTTTAAGTTGATTAAAGAATTGGCATGGCATTATGACTCTAACTCTAGGACATTGGTGTAAGTAAGAGTAGTCCAATAATCAAAAAAGTCCAGCCCAAAGTATCTTGTAGGCAGCTTCATTTAAACTCGAATGAAGGATCAAAGGTTGACTAACTCTAATGATTCAACAACAGATGGGCTTCTGTCTCTGACTTTGCACTTTATTAGTCATGTTCTGAAATTGCTTAAACTTGCAGATGTAGTTCTTAAATATAGTGATTAGACACTTCAGCATTGTGTCTGGTCCACGCTAAAATGATGCATAAAGATTAGCTAAAGAAAGAAACTGTGTTGTAATTGTTGAAAACTACTTTCAAAACTAAGTATTTCTGAAGGTTTTGACAAGTGTTAAAGACCTGCAGTATTTATGTACACCTATAGCTATTGAATTTGCCAAAACTATGCAGAAAAAAGACACACTCTGTAATATTTAAATTTGGATGAAGCTGTCTCAAATAAGCTTTAACATAATGGAACATATTGCCCTTTTACTACAAACTTTTGCACAAACAAAATCAATGTTAATAGGATTCCATTCTTAATCATTTTCAACAGGACAATCACACATTAATGGAAACCAAAGCATTATAATACTGCAATACCAGGATTCTAACATTATGGATTTATTTTATTTGCTCTTATATAATGATCAATAGGCAGAAGAAGTTAAATAACTGATCATATGTATTACCATTTTAAACTAAAATTATATAACATAAGCATAACCTGTGTTGAACATAGTTTTATTTCAAACAAGTGTCTGTTGCATGAGTAACAGACAATATTAAAGACAGAGAGTTTGTGATAGAGGTAGACATTAGAAAGTATAAGAGCACCCCCCTCTGGACAACTATTAGTTTAAGTAGCTTAAGCCTTTAACATAATAACTTACAGAACATAATAAATTTTATGAATCAAACTAATATTCCTATTTAGTTTAATCAACTAGCCTCAAACATTGTTAAACACACAAGGACAGACAGACAGACACACACACACACACACACACACACACACACACATCTGCACACAAAGCATACGGATGCAATACACACAAACACAATACACACAAACACTTACTATGTCCCTGTTCATTTTCGCTGGGTGTTCAGGCCAAAAGGTTACTTGTGAGGCAAGCACTGTGTTTCAGAGGCCTCAGGTAAGAGAGATGCAATTAGAACACTAACATGATCAATTAACCAGCTCTCCAAATCTCAGTAATTAGCTTCTCCATTGTGGACCAGTTGTAAAAAGCCACTTGGCAAAGCAGCAGAAAAGCATCATTGGTATTGTTTTAGGAGAATGTGGGAGTGTGTATTCACAAGAAGTGTGTATTTGCATGTTTGTGTGGTAAAGAGAGTATTACAAATATGTGAGTAGGATGAGGGTTGATAAATGATGAGTGCTGCCAGCTTTTTGACTGGCACGCTGTCGGGTGCGTATTTTATTATTTTTTATAAAACAATAGCTTCTACCTGAAGCCCTGTTTTCAGATCAGGAAGCTGACAGTGTGTGTGTGTGTGTGTGTGTGTGTGTGTGTGTGTGTGTGTGTGTGTGTCTTTAAATGGTGAAGCAAAATCTACCAGTTAAGTAACACTTTGTATGTTGTTTACACTTTCATCAGACATTCCCCATACACAAAATAGTGGAAGCAATGCAACATCCTATCACTGGGCTAGCCACCCATCAATCCCCCATAATCCTTTGGACCTGATGGTTGGAGAGAAGCAGAAAGCTCAAATAATACCCCGCCTTTCTATCCCACTCTGTGTATGAAAGAAGAAAAAAATCCCTCCTCTTCTTCTGTGCTCTGATTGGGTAGTTTCTACTCAATACAATTAGTGAAGCATGAATCCCTGGCCTGGGACTAATAAATGACTTCTCCTTATTGCAGCAGATTACTTCCCATCATGGCTCTGGCAAGACAATGAGACAGGAACCAACCTGGCGGAAAAAAAGGGGGCTGCTTATGACTGCCTGCTCCACGGGTGACGGAGCAGATAGGGAGAGCTGCAGTGGTCAGACTGAAATGTCCATGACTGTTCACAATCATCTGTGCTCATAACAGCGATGGCCAGCGGCCAATACATGATTACAATGTTGCACTGCTGAAGTGATTTCCATAAAGTCAGCCTCTCTTGGCCTGTTCGTAAATTAGAAGCTAATTAGATGATGAGAGGATGCCAAGAAAACTTAAAATAGGTAAGTGGAAAAAGTTGGAGGAAGTAGGCTAAACCTGGAAGCAATCAAACAATATGAAAAGAATAGAAGAAAGCATCAGGGTCTTGATCTTTTACTAAAAAGCCAGCGATGTGAAGCGATTTGTGGTCCATGTAAAAAAGTCCAGACAAAAGAGCACAGTCTAGCAAACAGTACTATGTCACTGCAACGCCACCTCTTACACACACGCACGCACGCACGCACGCACGCGCGCACACGCACACACACACGCACACACGCACACACACACCTCAGCTTCTTAATCTGGCTCCACTGGCAAGCATGGTGATTTGTAGGTGTCATATTCCTCTTAAACATTCCATCTCCTTTTGCTCTAAATGGCCGGTGTTTTGTCGCCAGATTAGGGCCTCCCTAATGAACCTGGGTAAGGTGGGTGGCAGTGGTGCTGGTGTACATGTGAGGGGGGAAGATCTTCAGAACTCAATGACTGGACGTAATTACTTCTCTCCTTTTCTTCGCTCCCTTTCTCTAAGGCAGCTCTCCCCAGGAGCTGAACAGGCCCCCGGCTTTAGGGCTGGTTAGTCAAACACAAAAGAAGAGCCGCACCTCATCCCACTAAGAGGAGGGAGAGGGACGAGGGGGTTATAGAGGGGCACAGGAGCCCTTGGATCAGCTGTATCGAGGACACGGGTCGATTCAGTGCTAGTTAGATAGCTTGCTATGACCTTACAGAAGCAGTCAAAATAGGCACGAAAAGCAACGTAACATGAGGTCTGAGGTCGAAGCTGTAGATTTGCAGCAGCTGCCCATATATCATGAATCGTGTTTCAATAGCACAGATGAAAAAGCTACACCATAACGGTACATCACAATAGTGTTTGGTCGATTGTAAACATCATTTACTTTCACACACTCGGTACACCTGACTATATCTAGACATTATCCTGTGAAGCTTAATGATGGAAAACAAATGTCTAGATCAATAGAACCAGATATTACACACACAGACTTTACTCTTCCAGTTACCTATAAAATAAAATCTTTTCTAATGTTTAAATAAGCCCATATACAAATAGTCACTGTCTGGGAACGACATAGCGATGTTGTAAAAATGTCTACTTTGGACAAAATTTAAGATCCTGGAAAGCTCTCGCGCTCATAAACAACGCAAAATATTTTTGAAATAAAAAATGTATCTGACATTGAGGATTGTTATGTTCTATTTTTTAAAAGACAAATCTGGACCAGCTCCACACCTGATTTTCCACACATTGACTTAAGGTCATTATTTTCAATTGGGTTCCTTAGGTTGATGTTTTGTGTAAAATGTAGGAATAAGTTATACCAGAAAACTGTGGATAGTAAATGCATAAACACTCACAGGGCTACGTCATTAAGTACACCACCTTGTTTCTATACTCATTGTTCATCTTTAGTTACTGTGTGGATTTACTTCATGGTTCTACAATTACAGGCTCGTTTGTTTCTTAAATTAATTTGTTACCTGGTTTTACACAGTTTTCTAATACTACCAGATTTACATTTACATTTAGTTATTTAGCAGACGCTTTTATCGACTTTTAGCGACTTACAAATATCCCAACTTGATTGGGATCAGAACACAGGGTTGTTACAGCACCCTGTAGCAATGAGGGTTAAGGGTCTTGCTCAAGGACCCACATTGGTAACTTCAGTGAACCTGGGATTTGAACCCCAACCTCCTGATTGATAATCCAATGCCCTAACCACTGAGCTACCACTCCCTTGCTCACCTCGTGTCTTATTTGGATTGTGGACAATTTGAAATACAGCAGTGGAATTTTTGTGTCAGGATAGTATGATAAGATCAAACATGGGAATAAGGACAATAGAACCTTTTATTCTCCCACAAGCTGAAATTTGAAAATTTAAAAGTGTTTAATATGTTCAAACACAATGTTCACTTACTTTGCACTTTATTCGATACATCTACTTTGTTGCTGTTCAGATTCATACACAGTAGCTCACAATGCAGAGTTTGTCTTTGTCATTCTCTAATGCTCCAAGCCTATGGGCTGCTGGTGCCTGAACATTTTTCCTTGGTGGATTATTCTTGGTCCACCAACGACATTAAGGCACTCCAGCAACAATTCCAGCTCCTGATTCACTCACATTAGTTCATTGCTAATGTATTGATCAAAATTACTTATCAGTCAAATAATATCCACTCGGTGAGTGTCCTGATCATTAGAAAACAGAGTATGCAGAAATATAGAACTACCCAGTGCACCTATAATGTCAGTAGAACCCATAATAAAATGTAAAATGTAGAAACATGAATGTGTACTTATGGATGTTGAATGTAGTTAAAATGCATTTAATCTGATTATGCAGTGTGTTATATTTAAAACTGGAACATCTTAATGTGAAGGTATGTTGGTATGTGTCCTGCTGACAGTTATAGTGTTGAACTTACAAACATAATAACTGTACTTCTGGGTGCTTTTAGTTATGGGTACTTATATAAAAAAATAGCTTATGCATTTGAAAGAGAATGATTTAAAAATGTGTGTAGGCTAATGTGTGTAAAAGAAAGTTGAGGATTGGTGGAACTGTAGTTGATTCTAACAGTACTACATGTATTTCTAAAACTAGCAATGTGTAATAGCCCTGGAAAAAACTTAATCACTAAGCAGGAGTCAAAGCCCACCACAACAAGACAGATTGATGACAAAAGCAGAGCAAAGAAGTGAGTAAAGGTAAGGTAAAATTTGCAGGCTTGAAACAGCCTCCCTTATGCGACTATATGAAATAGTGTATTAGAAGAGCAATCGTGCTAAAATATTGGGGATCTCTGGAATTACTTTTCACAAGGAGTTGCATGTTGCCATGTTTAAACTGAATAGGTCAGGAAAAAATGCCATAGACACAAAAAGACAATTTACAGTGCTGATGATTTGATCATATGTGTCAAGTTTTAAACAGGACATTCTGTCTAATTCACTTCTTGAAAATGTTATGGTACTTATATTTTAACACTTTAAAAAAAAAATACAGAGAATGGGGATTGTTCTGAGTTTTTAGACCTTTTAAGGTTTTCTCTCTAAAAGGTATTCTTGTTCCTAACCACTGGTTAGCTCATTAGTCGTTCTGAACAAGGGTCTTGCAAACTGCTTTGTATACAGAGCTTCATCGCCTTGAATAGAAATTTAACACAATTGAATAGTGATTATCCTGTTTCACAAACAAATAGGAATGGTTTAAGTAACTTTGCTTTCAATACATTTGTGCTTCAAATTGGTTTATTAACAAACGAACAAATTAGTTTATAGAAGTGTATGTAATACATATAGTTATGGTGCAAATAACATTACATGATGTAAGTCCAGATTTTGAGCTTTTACTAAAATAGAGTAGAAAAGTAGTTTTAGTACAAAAAAAATAACAGCTGCTTAAATAAATTATATAAAAAAAACAATCAATTTTTTTGCAATTTTATTACTTTTCTATAATTCAGGCATTCCTTCCTCACATTAACAATAAAAGAAAATGCTAAGTGCTAAGAATAATTATGTAAAATCTTCATGTACTATGATAGAAACATAAAACCTAATATGAAACCATTCAAACATTTGAACCAGTAAAACAAATACAATTTTTCCATTACAAGAAAGTTATTGATTGTCTCACAGAAAAAATATTCAGACTTTAAAAAAATAAAACTGCTGGTACAGGACTAGATAGAACATATTTACCAGAACATTAATGATTTGAATCAGTGAACATCAACAAATATCCACAGTGCTAAAGATATAGCATGGTTAAGAACAATAAAGATAGAATTGAAATCAGTACAGATGTATCTACAAAATATACGGCACCTCTATTTTTTAATGTTTTGTCTTATTCTAGTCCCACCCTTTGCAACTGTAACAGTATTCACTTTTCTGAGAAGGCTTTGGAAGAAACTTACAAAACTTTGGAGTGTGTTTATGCAAATTTTTGCCCATTTATTCAAAAGAGAATTTGTAAGGTAAGATTCTGGGTGCTTTTAGTTATGGGTACTTATGCAGCTTTGCCTAACGACTGTGTGCCACCATATAAGCTGCACAATTTCACACCGCAGAGAGAGAGACCGACCATAGAGCTGGTGGGACAGAGGGCCCGGAACGGCTACCACAAAAACTGTAAACGCTCAGAATTCTGTTTGTAGTCGTGTTGGGTCGTTAAATAAAGCCAGTTCTGTGTGTTAAACTCCTGTCTCCGGTCCTCATCCTTTCCACCCCACGCCACTGGTGCCGAAACCCGGGATGATTAGGACGCAAGTGTCAAGGGAACGTCACCTGCGAGCTGCGCGGGTATGTTCTCCAGTGGGAGCGCACGCCCCGACCCAGGCTGCCGGCTGTCGCTGAAGGCAAAGAGGAGGTGGGCGGGGCAAGCGGAGGTTCCAGCCGCCGTCGATTGAGCAGCAAGATGCCGGGTGGCGTCGCTCATCACGTCAAAACGGGGAGGCGCGGAAGGCACCTGCAGCCGGACTGCTGGGGACCTGCTACTTTTGTGTGGCAGTGCGAAATAGTGCGAAAGAGCCTGCGTTGACCAGGATGGCACGCAAGTGGCCCAATGCTGGAGAGATGACGTCAGGAGCTCGTGGGAAGACCGATCCGGAGACGTCATGTCTCCAGTGTAGGGCCACTTGCGTGCCATCCTGAATAACGCCGCGGCTCCGCCACTCCCCCCAATGCCACCGTGTCACAAGGACAATAAACAATGTATTAACATGAACAGTGCAGGTGGCCCACTATTTGTGTGAGCCACAAGGTGTAAAAATGGGTGTAACCACAGTTGTCCAAAAATATGGCTAAATGCTTGATTTTATCCCTCTTTAATTAAACAACTGATTTAAAGGTTATGTAATGTGTCTTAACACTGTCCATATAGGCACATATACAGTATGGTTTACAAAAACCTTCATATTTTGGAATGTCCAAGCCGCACCTTCACTTGAGAGGTGTTATGAAGTAAGGAAGGCAAAAATGTTCACAATTATTTTTAATAATTATCTGGTTATAAGCTAAGATATATTTTTGTAAATATCTGAATGAATTAATAAGGATAAACTGCCGACAGTGATATAGCACTTTGTGAAAGAGATTTATTTTAGCCTATATTCAGAATTTAGCAGCTAAGCAAGAGATTCAAATTGGGGGCAGCAGACATACCAATGCTTTCACGGCGCTTCAGATAAAAACACCTAATCATGACAATTATTCCTTTAGTGTGGGGGAACAATCATGATAATACTCCCACTTTATTGGTGTTTGAGATTATTGTCTTTTGTCTGCTGGCCACACATTATGATCAAGTTGTTGTTCACTTGCCTTGACACTTTGCAAATGGTAAACAGTACAATAAGGCACAAAATAAGCGAATACAGTTATATACAGAGAGAATAATGTAGTTTGTGCATCTCTGCAAACACTAAAGAAAAAACCTTGAACGGAACACAGAAGAAACATCAAGTGAACCAAGCCTTTCTGAAATAGCTCTCTCATTTATAATCACTTACACACAAACATTGCACACACAGACACACACACCTCTACCTCCCTAGTGTCACATTTTTGGATCACTGCCCAAACTCGAACTGAGAGGTAAACCATTTACAAGCTTGACTCTCAACCAAGACACTAATCAAATAAATGAACTATTTGTTTTGAAACATCAAGCACATTAAGGCTGAACTCAATAGTTGCCAGGCAAACAGCAGCTCAACCAGGGGATGGGGTTGTAAGGTGGCCCACCTATACAACAGTACAGATACAGGCTGGTGAATGCAAAGCATCAGGAGCCAAATTACCCACAAAGTGTCACTCACTTACCCCACTAATGGTAGTAAAGGAGCACACATACGCATCCGGTGCTCAGATCACAAAAACTTGCTCTCTGAAACTACTGTAGTATCCTAATCTAGTTATCAATTAAAATGATCAAATCTGATTGAAATCCTTTTATAGACAAAAGGCATACCTTCCCTGATCATATGGTCTCTAGAACTTAACAATAAAAATCTGATTTGCAAATTTTATTAGTAAAAATAAAAATGACCATTAAACACATTCTTTACAAGTGACAAACTTTAGCATGTTAATGCACTGTTACAATTTTCATACTGAATTTCAGAATCTGAATACTTTATTGATCCCCGAGGGGAAACTGCAGATGTTACAGTTGCTCAGATTGCAGGAGTACAATTTCAGGAGTGTACTTATGCTTTAGCAACTGAGTGGTGACATATATTGCACGATAAATGATATAACAATTTAACATGCTAAATGGCGTAATGTTTAGCAAATCCGCCTCCAAGTGCTGGGTTCCATGTTCGAATCCTGGAGCTTCAATATTCTTCCTGGGTTTCCTGGTTTCCTTCCACAGTCCAAAACCATAAATTCAAGGTGAATTGGCAGCTCTGCCCTGTATGTAACGGCATATTGCAGATACATATCCCAAATTGTTCTCCCCTTTATAGGCATGGTGAAACCACCCAATAGTACTAGTGGACACAAGTAAAGGACTAAGTGGAGGATAATAAAATGAGATGAATTTAACATACTAAAAAAAAGAAAAGAAATAAAACAGAAAATGTGGTCTCTATGTTAGCAATGATATGTTTTAAATTCGATGTAAAATATATAATATTTAAAAATGTAAAAAGAATTCCTTACAATTTACAGAAAATCTATCTTTCACATTGCTTAAATGTGACAAATTACAAACTATGTAAAACCTGCTATAAACGAGTGAGGTATTCCTTAAGTTTTAAATAAAATGTCTTAAGCTAAAATTGGAGGGAAATGAAGAGGATCCATGAAATCCAATAATCACCCAAAGCTACAGGGTGAATTCTGAAATCTTATTTCCTTCCCTAATTCCCACCTAGAAGGGATCTTTTTAAATCAGGAAAGAAGAGTAACCTGGCTGCTAAAGCTTGACTGTAATTGCCAGGGTATTAGAGCCATTCACAATGCCTCTGTAAAGTCAAATTTTGTTATTTCATTGGCTTAACACACCCCTCTTCAATACTGCTGATGGGCTCTGGCTGTTGGCTAAGCTGATAGTCCTTGGCCTTTAATCATTATACCACTTCGGCATAAACCTGTATAAGTTTCTAATATATCCAGTGATATACAGGAGGTCATGAATGAGTACTATGTTAGATGCTGCTTCTGAGTTCATTCATTCATTCATTCATTATCTTCCGCTTATTCCTCTATGAGGGTCACGGACGGGTTCCCCATGACCATCCAGGGTAGAACGTCTCGGGCGCTGGGCAGATACACCCAGGACAGTGCGCCAACCATCGCAGGGTACACATTCACTCACACAGCCACACACACACAGGGCAATTTAGAGCATTCAATTTACCTTGAACCCATGTTTTTAGAATGTGGGAGGAAACCGGAGAACCCGGAGGAAACCCACGGTGGCTTAGTGGTTAGCACATTTGCCTCTCAGCACTGGGGATTCCCGGTTCGAATCCCTATCTGGGTGGAGTT
>JAOUQT010022853.1:0-11723 GCA_025769995.1 Xyliphius kryptos
ACACACACACACACACACACACACACACACACACACACACACACACACACACACACACACACACACACACAGCACTTAAGACAACATCCAACAGCAGAGGGTTGTGAGACAGTCCTGAAAGCTCTACTTATTACACACTTTGTGTTCTGATGTTCTGTGTTTTAATGAGAAAGTGAGACCAGCGCGATGAAAAACACCTTAAACGGAAGCGTGCGTGCAGTGGACGCCACCGTAAATGTTTCTCATCAAAAGAGACGTCAGAATGTTCATCAAATCTGTGTCTGTGAGTAAATGTTTTGATCTGATCCGGAGTTCATTTTGTATCCTTGGTGCATGTTGGACATGATGACGTGTCACACATCTGATTTATTATTTTAAGCACAATTGATTGTGTATAGTGGGTCACACACAAAATGTATAGTTTTAATGAACAACATTCGAGCAGAAAGTTCTGCAGTTTGCTGTTAAATAAAATGAACACATTATCAGATATTTTCTTCTGAAGAAAATGCGTGGGTTAGTCCTCTCCTGTAAGTCCCCCCCTGTAAGTCCTCTCCCGGTGCTCTGTGTTTCGATTAGTTGAGGAGTCTAACCCCCCCCCCCCCATGCAGGACTAAGTGGGAACTGAACCCAGGACATTGTGAGGGGAAACTAAAGCAAGCTGAGCAACAGAACTCATCAATCACTGCATGCTAACCAATCGTATGCGTGCGTGAGCTCAGCTTCACTAAAGTGGGCGGTGCACTCAGGATGTGGTAATAAGCAGTTAAAGGGACAGTCACATGGCCTCCTTACACCCTGAGAGACCAGAGGACTTCCATTCAAACCTGAATTACATTACATTAAAACATGATCATATAAATATTTAAATCAAAGTACGATAAAGCATAACTAAACAAGTTAACTTAAGTGTATTATATTCAAAAACAAAGATTAAAATATGATCATCTATGATACAGAGAGCACACTTGTTAATCATTCATTTGGAAACTCGTGTCCGATCTCACCCGGATCACCTCAGTTTAATTTATTATAATTTAATTAACTTTTTTTTTAAGAATTGATATTGATAGACTTTAAAAAATAAATAATTTAAATTGATTATTAAAAGGAGAGATATTAACAGAATTAATAAAAAAATAATGATGATGATCCGTACAACTTTAACATTAGTGCTAACTTCGGAGTGAGCGTGCAACGGTTTATTGATTTATAAAGTTTATTTTTTGAATAAATGCCTTGATTGCAGCTCATAACGATCCTGTGATTAGTAAATAAAGATTTTAAAGTAACTTTGAAAACAGTTTTAAAGTGCGCGCTGGTTTAGCTTTAGCTTAGCATAAGCACCTGAGGATCCTGTAATATTCCACAGAACAGAACCTCAAACTACTGAGACTTTATAAAACTCACAACACGTTTATTTCACTTAAACACGAACTGAAGCGAGTCCAACTTCAGAGAACGAGCTTTAAAGAGAGGGAAAGTGCAGCGGTGACATTAATAACATGAAGCACTCACCGAACGGAGACACGGCTTCAAAATGGAGGAGAGGGAGGATACAGGCAGCGACGAGCCAAACTTTGTGTCCTGTGAGAAACTCCCTGAACAAAGTTCCCGCGGTTGCGGTGCGGACACGGGGAGGACTGCGGGCTGTTCCCCGGCGGCGGGCCGTGTGTGTGTATCGGGCAGCGTGGCTCTGAGAAGCACTTTAACCGCTTTAAGGCTGTGAGGTGACCCGAGCTCCGCTCCTGCTCTGCTCCGCTCCGGATCCTCTGCGCTGGGAATGAGGGGAAGTGCGGCGGGTTGCCAGATTGAAAGCAACAGCGTCCACATACTTAGTGCGTTTTATACATTCTACATCTAATTTGAGTATTCCACTCTTCTGTCCTTATAGTTACTCTGTACTGTTATCATCTCATAGATTCATGTTTTACGAACCTGATGTCATTCATTTTGTCTTACTCGAAGTAATTTAGGACATTAAATGTGAAATATAACATTTTTTTCTTTATGTCATTATTCAAATGATTTATTTCGGGTTGTGGAACAATCCAGGTACTAATGCCTATCCCAGCTAAAGAAAGAGGAAACACATTGAAGCTGTGAGGTCATGACGGGCAGAGGAACAGAAAAACACATTCACACTCGTATTTACACTCCAGTATTTGTGATTCAGCTGATTAACACAAAACATACACAGACACGGGGAGGACATTTCTGCCCGACAGTCTGGCTGTTTGTGACAGAAGTGTTCAGATGTGAGCCAATAAAACAATAATAGGTGGCACAGTGTCTCAGTGGTTAGCATGTTCTCCTCTCAGCTCTTGGAATTCCTGGTTCAAATCCCAATCTGGGTGGAGTTTCTGTGTTCTCCCCGTGTCTGCGTGGGTTTCCGTCGGGTTCTCCGGGTCCTCCCACAGTCCAAAAACATGGATTTAAGGTAAATTGAATGCTCCAAATTTCCCCATAGAGTGTGTGTGTGGGTGAGTGTGTGCCCAGTGATGGATTGGCTCCCTGTCCTGGGTGTATCTGCCCAGCGCCCGAGACCCTAATAGAGGAATAAGCAGAAAATAAAGATAATAACAGAACATGATAATCAGTGAGTAATGCAACGCACATCGTATAAATCTGAACAACAGTTGCAGGAAAAAAAGTTGCAGATTTAAATTTTGGATACATGGCAACTTTTAGAACGCTTCCTGGAATGTCCTGTTGGGTGACGTCATCACACGAATCCAGACACGCTTATCAGGTGAAAACAGGGCGCGGCCCCCCCCCCCCTCTCTCGGTTTCAGATTCTTAGTAAATTCAAGTGTTTTTAATGTAAATGACTGAATATAATTTATTCAGAATTTCAGTGAAATCGAATGTTTCATGTGATTGTTCAGCAACACAGATGTTCAGACTTGCAGTGGTGCGCATGCGCAGTCTGTAGATTCGTTTTCCAAGCCCTTTTTAAATGCAGATGTGACTCTGCTGCTAATGAAACTAAATGATCCATAGTCGGACCTTCTCCTCTTTCATTGTTCATAAATCTTTTGGTTTGGTCTTACGCCCCCTCAGTGCCGGGAGCAGATCCCGTAAGTCAGGAACCACACCCCACCCATCTCATGTCTCAGGAGGAAGTGAACCTGAGTTCTAGAACATTCAGAGTCTTCTGATACTCCAGTCTTTGTTGCAAAGCTTTTATTTCAGTTTGGTTCACAGAAGTTCCTGGAACCCTGCTCACTTATAAAGAGAACGGTTGTCGGTTCATGACAGGACACGTTCACACCTATGAGCAAATTATCATCTACAATTTGTCTACAGCTAACAAAAGACAGGGGAGAACATGCAAATTCATTATTCCTTTAATAAATTAAGCTAAATCTCACATCTGAATTTCGGTTCGACTGGCTGCTGCACCCTATTTAAGGTCCAAATAAAACCCAAAACGTTTAATCAACCCATGAGAATGAGGAATCACAGGAGAGTTTCCAGTTTGCTGGTGGGGAGCGTTTATCTGTATTTAAAGTCCAGTTTCTCAGGATCCGCTTCAGTGAAAGGTTGAGGGTAAAAGGACAACTCGGTGATAAGATGGGGAACTGAAAAGAAGCTTCAGATCATCCACGTTCATGTCCTTATTGTTGCAGGTAATTACTTTTCTATTATTGTAGCAGCTCATTATTTCTCTTCTCAAACGGAATCGAGATAAAACTGAAAGGACTAAAGCTATGAACCTATCTCAGCGGGAGCGGCGTGATGAGAGCGCGCTGTTCTCAGAGACTCGCAGTTCGACCTGTTCCCATGACCACTCTGGGCTTGTTTTCATTTCTATTAATCATTCTCCTGATCAGCACAAATGGATCCAGTGTTTGTATAAGACAAGGACACACAGATCAGCCTCGAACGAGAACCAAACCTGAGCGTGAGGGCTCTCCACTGAGCGTCAGTTAACAGGGTGAGTAAAGGGGGGAGTAAAAGCAGCGATTAAGCTGTTTAAATCCATGGTCCTGGATTTTTTCGTGTTAGTAAGTGAGCAGTTTAAAGGTTAGTTACATCATGGCCTCCGTCTGGTCCCTCACCTCACTGCTTCTGACTTCTGCCCTCGCTCTGCCCTACAACCGCCAAGAGCTCAACAGCACAAGGTGAGAGAGTGAACACAGCAGCTGCACAGAGACTGATCCACCTCTGCAACTCCACAGTCAGTGTTCACTGTAAAGAACATTAAATTCAGACTAATAGTGTTCTTTTCTATTCTTGTAGCTCAGATGTCTATCAGGATCCTCCACTGAATAACTCCAGTGTTCCAAAGTAAGATCACCTTTTTTGCTTTATCAGTGCTGTGGAGGGATCTGAGACTCATCCAATAAAATAAAACCCTTTAAAAGTCCTGCCTGTTGGAATGTTCAGAACTGAATAAATAAGGATATGTGCTTCATGTGGAAGAGACGGCTCACAGTGACCCTGCGATCGTGTTGCTTTATCTCACAGAGTCCACTCTGATCACCGCGTCTGTAATGACACGAGAACCAACACCACGGCGCTTCAGTCAGAGTGAGTCAGCTTTAAAATATCAGACTTTTTAATTAGACGTTAGTAAGTCCTGAGACACTTATAGCAGAGGCCCAGGGTCCCTGGAAGAAGTATTCCAATCCAGTGATAAATGTATAAACACAGAACCGATGAACCGTTTGTATTGTTTACGTTCACAGAGGTCCTCACAACCTCACCTCCACCAGTGATGTACCAGTAGTTATACCACCTGAAAAAATGACGTAAGTATTCTGTTCACGGCACACGTTTTCCCAACAACGGGAGGGGACCATGGGGGGGGGGGGGGGATCATTGACCCCCAGCAGGAACACGTGGCTGTATTTTCTGAGCTGAGAAATTCAAAGACCTTTATATTTGAACGATTCAATTATCAGAGCAGCACAGTGGGGTAGATTTCCATCTGAATGAACAGGGTCCTCTCTGTGGGGTGTTGGCATGTTCTCTCATCTGTGTATGTACAGACCTGGAAATGCCATGAAATTCATCGCTGAATAAGTTTAATATGTGATGAAATGTTCCACCTGAAAATGAATAAGTTAATGTATAGTATAAGGCGACTGCCACGTGTCACGCTTAAGCGAATGGCGTGTGACTGACTGATTACCAGCAGCCTCTGCGCAGCCGCGGTATCACACCTACTAAATGGAAGCGTCCACTAACGAGATTGCAGCAAAAAAAACAAAACGTAATGCTAAAATGCAAAGACGCCGTAGAGTGGACATGTCAGAAGAGCTGCACCGCTGTGAGGCAGGATACGAGTTGCACGTCATTAACAATATACTGCTCCGCTCTGCTTCCCCGAAACTTGAATCCTGAATCAGCAAATCAGTGAGTGACTTCAATGAAACGTGTTGTGTATAAACTCGTCACCCGGGGGCGCAAAACGGGTTCTGAGAATAAAAGTCAGAATTCTGTGGCAAGATCTTATCTGTTAGCGTCAGCCACCAGGGGACGCTACAGCAGTCTATCTCAAATTCGACATTTATTAATCCCCAAAAAGATTGTAAAGCTAATTAATTACCACCAGCTTTATTAAGAGGTAAAAATCACTAACCAATATAGACACGAAGAGAACATTCCAAACTCCTTTTTTTCTTTTTTGCACCCTCTGGTCAGACACTGGTTGCAATATTTGTGTCCCACCAGCACTGTATAACATGATCTATAATCTGCTGAAATACCCACTAAATCTAAAGTCAAATCTGTTTGTTTTCACAGCTTTAGTGGCGTGAGGTAAATCAGTTATTATCTTTATTTGTGAAGTTTGTTTGATTGTAATCTTTAATGTGGACTCAGATCAGACTGTACAGGTCTTTACTTTAAAACGCCGCTGTGTTACTCTCTCACCTCTCCTCTGAAACCTGATCATTTATGTGTTGCAGGATTCGGTGCAGCTTATCTTTGTGTTCCAACTCAAACCTGGGTGCAAATCTGGGTGCTGATGAAATAGCTGGAGGTTTAACTGGAGATCCAAATTCCAATGGAAAAAGATAAGAAAAGGAAAAATGCAGCTGATCGTGTAACGCCGCAACTTAGGAAATTCTCAACAAGATCTGAATATAATTCTACAAATAAATTATTAATGAAATGAGTCCTTTGTTCTTTTTTTTTTTTTACTAAAGCTGGTGAATGTTTCTGTGATTGTAGCCCATCCTCATCAGGGACTGAGGGCTAGAGGTGTTATGGATTCTGAGATCAGTTGTACAAAGGTTCTTAGCAGGCTTCCTGGACCTTCGGTTGATTTGTTCACCAACTGGTTCCAACAATCATGCCAACGTCAAAATGTCATTCTGATGATCGAGGCACATTTGACAAAAACGTTGTGTTGTATTTTCTTCACTAAATGTGGAGGTGGAGCAGAGGAATGATGGTGCTGCAGTAAGCACATTTCACAGCAAGAAGGTCCTGGGTATAAATCCCATGTGCCCCCATGTGCCCCCTCTGAGTGGGTTTCCTCACAGACGTTAAACTCTCAGTGGAATGAATTTAAACGTACAGCTGAATGTTTTCAAGTGAAAACTTAATGATGTCTTAATGATCTAAATCAATTAGTATTGGTTCCGATTCCAAACCCTCTGTGTGTTGGAGCTAATCCATCTTACTGGATCTTGTTTAGTTTAGATTTGGTACTTTTGTAATGAAATAATTTGCTATGCTACATTTACCCACATCCCCCCTGCGACTTCACTCCAGATGGTTCTGATCCTGTATGGAACACACCGCTTCCACACTGATGGAACTCTAATCTGAGGTTTCAGACGCGGAGAAGACGAGAGGATCTTCATTATGCTAAAGTTTATAGTTGATCATAAGGAAATGCAAATGTGATTTCTGTGATTTATAACGGAATAAAAGACGAATGTTAATGGTCCTTCTGTTCAGACAGTTTTACAATTAGAATCTCATTTTAAACCAGTTTTCTAAAACAGTCGCCACATCCCACAGAGCGGAGAACAGAGCGGAGAACAGAGCATGGAGCAGGTGGTGCTGAGGGGTTTCCGGTGGTACGAACCCCGTGCTGGACCACTGCGTGAGACCCTGAGCGCGTGGACTGTATGATGTTCTCACTCAGCTGCTGCCTTCATCATTCTGAACTTCACTCTTTACTTTGGTTTTTTTTCCCTGTTAGATCATCTGGGCTGTGTGTGGGCATCAGCTGATTCCACCCTGGTGGCACATGCAGCCCCCGACGTCTGGGAGCATCACAGATCGCTTATTTCACATGAGCAGCACTTGTCCCTCTAACCCTGACTTCACACCAGCAGTGAGTTCCTGCCCAGGGCTCTCTGAGTGCCAGCCAACCTGAACTGACAGCGAACGCGATGATGGAACGGAGTCTTTTCCCTGCAGTTCTTACATCAACTCTGCTCCAAATGTAAATCCTCAAACTGCACGTCAAACACGTTCCTCACTGTAATTCAGGAGAATAAATTAAAGTTTGTGTTCGTAGCTGCAGTCAAACAAAGCACCTTCCCTTCAGACCTTTAATTTGTGTTGATGCTTTAAAACCACTTTCCCCGCAGACTTCATCTGTTTTGCCTAAACATGGCCACTCTATGGTCACTTCTAGCTTTCCTTAAAAGCTAACGTGAACACAGGGCAACGCAGGACTACGGGGGCAGTGTAACCAGGAAACATGCCAAGGTAAATATTCCCCCAGAACACACACACAAACACACACTGATGGTTTCCCGCACACCACACGGTGGGTCATGCAAATACCGCTGAGTCATGAATCAAACTGCTGATATCTGTGTGGATCCAAACGCAGACTGTTAGTTATGTGTACACTCTTATGGTAAACATGTTGCTTTTCATCTGTAGTTGCACATTACAGATGATCCTCCCTCTGGTTCACAAACCCTGATCTACAAACTTATTTATTATTCCAGCTCCGGATCTTCAGTCTGTCTCCGTCTGCTCAGAGCCTCAGGACCAGGCACTCCACAAAGACCACGCGCTCAATAATACAAAACAGAGTGCAGGACAGACGCCGACATCCCTCACAACAACAACAACCACAACAACAACAACCACAAAGAGAAAACCCACTCCACCTGAACCTCTGTGTGGACTGACTGAGTCTCAGAGGATTGAACTTCAGCTTCAAGCATTAAGCATGAGAACACACACACACTCATATATATATATATAACCTAAACATATGTAGCTGTGTCTTCGGTAAACCAGTAAACCTGCACTCTGTGGAACAGGAACCAACACATTGGGTTTAGTTTTCTAAAAAAAAATGATTGGTGCAGCGGACCCACCGTTACACCGTTCTAAAGGGTTAAACCTTCATGTTCTTTACTTAGAGAACAGGATTATAGAATCCCAGAGTGAAATGTGGGACAGCGATTATGACGAGCTGAGGAGAGAAGTAAAGTTTAATGAAGGAGACGGAGGAGCCCATTGCAGGCTCAATAAAGCTGTGAACATCATAAAAACATCAAAGTGTTTATAAACCCAAAATGACATCACAAAATATTAAACCTCCAGCCATCAGCCCTGTGATTTTACATCCTGCTCATCTTTATTACAGTGTGCAGCTCACACACACACACCACACACACACACACAAACACACACACACACACACACACACACACACACACACACAGGCTTTACATGCTGCTGACGGAGCGACGGAACCTGGACGAGGACAAACATTAAATCCACACCTTTTTTTTACTTTGGGTCACAAAACAATGTAAGGATCCATTAATATCTGGAGTTTTTAAGTATTGATCTGAGAGATGGGCTTGTTGTATTGGTTGTAGCTGCTATACACCTGCTGGCTGTTCCTGGATCTGCTCCTGTATGTGGATTCATTTTAAAGAGACCAGGTTAAATAAATGCAGATGTTTGATTTTACTGAGCTGTGTTGTGTTTTATCTGTGACATAATGGAGACAATAACAAGCTGCGCAGCACAAACGAACTAATCCAGAATAATTATATCATTATTAAACTTTAAATTCTAGTTGAATAAGAGAATTCTAATGCAAAAACAAATTGAGCCGAATTCTCCAAACCTGCAGCTGCACGTCCACCAGGTGAAGCACCTCACTCTAACATTAATAAAGGAAGCAAAGGATCATGGTATCATTTACTGGAAGGAAATTGCTTTGCATGGAAAACACGGTGTAAAACCAGCATCTGCGCAATATGAATCTGATGAAGTGCATTATTAACAATAACAACTGATTGTGCATGCGCTGCAGGAACGCAGGAGAAGACAACACTCCATTAAATCACCAGAACAGCTGTTTATCCCTGAAGCTACAGCTATGGGCTTCATCCTGCTCTTTATTATCCCTATAAACTACTCAGAATTCACTCTCACGCAGGTCTTTGCACTTTCTGATCCCTCCATGCTGATGAAAGAAAATTGCTTCATATGACTGCACACAGAGTAAAGAACTAAAGTTTAACACATTACCATCCTCCAGGAGACGGGGCCTGAGGAATCAGAGGCGGGGCCTGAGAAACTAGAGGCGGGGTCTGAAGAATGAGAGGTGGGGTCTGAGGAACATGAGAGGGACCTGAGGAACAAGAGAGCCAAACACTTTAACCTCCATCACAATAACAACTTGTTACATTACACTTACAAAAGTTCCTGGAACCTATCCCAGCACGCACAATGTGAACACAGCCTGGACAAAGTACCATCAATACCCATCTAAACATTCTGATCATAAAGCACTTCCTGGTGGAGCAGCAGATGGACTTTCAGGAGAACAAACCCACATCACAGACACACCACCAAACTTTATTTCATCCAGATAAATTTCAGTGATTTATTTTTTATAATAGTTGTAATTCTCTTTGTGGTAAACGTAACTCTTACTGTATATGGATATCTGCACCATGGTCCTGTTTGACCAGGGCCTGCAGAGATTTGGAATTTGTCCCCAACAAGCACACACAGACACACACACACACAGACACACACACACAGACACAGACACACACACACAGACACAGACACACACACACACACACACACACACACACACACACCGCTCTAATGCGCACTAATAAAGCTCCCAGTGAACCTGGAATTCATCTGAAATTCACATCCTGCGGTCTTCAAAGATTAGCAGACTTGGATTAGAACAATCCCACTGACTCCTACTTAGAGCTCTTTCAAATATGGGTCTGGTCCAAAACACACATGAGCCCAAGGAGTCTGGATTCCTTCTAGTGTAACAGTGTGATTCATTCTCAACCAAATATCTGAGCCAAACACACATTTACACACGTTCTACCCCTTAAGGGACGCTTCTGATTGGAACACCACCACCCAGTGGACACTAATGGCACCATTAGGGAATTATGACTTTGTCCCAAACAAACCAAAAATGAATCTGCTCATGTTCACAACACGCACCCTCAGATTGGAACAGCACCCCTCACTGCCCGCTAACGAGGACGAGTCTGAGCTCCGGCTGAAAGATTAAACTTGTGAGGGACCGGCTTCGTCTCAAACCCACTTCTCTGGGCTGTGTTTCTTTTGAACTGTATCTGGTTAATCCTTACTGATGAGGTTCATTTTCATGTTCGCAGGGGTTCTGCTGGGTTCTGTCCTAAACATATGCAAACAGCCATTATCCATCAAAGGCCACAAACTTCAGATTAGTAAGGGCCCTACTTACAGTGCTCTAATATGAGCTTCAGGAAATGTGGGTTCCGTTCCAAACCCATTTGCAAACATCTATTCTCCCACTGGGCTTGGACGCCTCCGCACCAGTCACTCTTCCCTAACTAGGGCTTCTACAAATGTGAGCTTTGTTCTTAATCCCTTCAGAACGTTGGTCCTCACTCCGTCTAATTAAACACGTCTTCAAACTGGGCTCCGTTTCAAATGTGCACAAATATTCAAAGACTCCATTTAACATTAAAATTGTAATCATCACTGAGTGCCGCGACAAAGGCCCCGGAAATCTAAAAATACACAATTTAGAAGTTTTTATATTCATCATTAACCAGACGATAAATACATTCTGTCTCAAGCACACGACTCCAAAACCTGTCTGCATCGACTGCAGGATCAATGAATCAATCATTAATAATTATTCAGCATCACAACAATCTGGATCTGTGTGTTTCATAAACCCGGGTTCTGTTCCAAACAGAGAAACCCCTGAATTACCCATGGAGCTCTGTGATCTCCTCCTATGTCTCCCCATGAAGGCTGGGATAGGCCCCAGCACTCAGTGTATAATAAACACATCATAACCTATAAGATAAAGGCAGTAACAGGAAGTCTCATTGGCACTCGGCTGGGGGGGGGGGATTCAAGGTGAGTTCTGTCTTACTGAATTTACTGAACATGCAAATGGAATAAAAGCTGGAGTAAACAAGAGAGAGAGAGAGAGAGAGAGAGAGAGAGAGAGACGGTACGTGGGTGATGTAACTCTCAGGAGAGCGTTGTGATTTTTGATGTGTGAGAGTTTAGTCAGGGAAAGAGAAGCAGGCAGCCGAGTGTATTATTCAATTTCTCTCCGTCATGTTTGTCAGGCGCCGCTTTCAGGAGATGAGAGCTGGAGTGACAGCGTTAAAGATCACAGTGACGTCCTGCACCGCCACCAACACCAACAACACCACCAACACCAACAACACCACCAACACCAACAACACCACCAACACCACCAACACCACCAACACCACCAACACCACCAACAC
>JAOUQT010022864.1:0-11722 GCA_025769995.1 Xyliphius kryptos
ATATAATGAGATTGTGCATTATTGTGAATAAATCATGGGAAGAGGTGAATCTAAGGGAAGAGGTAAATCTAATAAACAAAATTTAACAAACAAAATCTAATAAACTAGTCTTTCGCAAATACCACAATCCCCCTTTTGACCTTTCCTAAGAAAAGTCAAAGGATTCCTCATACCTGTCTTGCTTTTCTCCGTCATCAAGTGCTTACCCGACCCTTGGCAATGGTAACAGTCATGTCGTTATGTCAGGTATTCACCAAATTATGCATTATTTGTTCTAGCAGGGATCCGACACACTGTATGATGCAAGGCAGGCAACAGAATACTAGTAGGATGACGACTGCAATGGGAATCACGATAGTAACGATCCAATGACCCCAAAGACCGAGCCATGATAGCCACGACTCCCACCATGAACCCACGGGTGGGGAATCATGGATTGCTGACTTCATGTGAGTGAGTCTGTCTGTGATGTTAGCTGAGTTATTGGGAATGTAGAAGCAGCAGGTACCATTTAAAACTTTACAAACTCCGCCTTCCTTAGCGAGCAATAGGTCGAGGGCCATATTTACTAAACCCAGTGCTTTCTTGGTTTCATTGGTGAGTCCGTTAATTTTGTTTAAGGCAGCGGCTTAGCCAATCAGATTTAAGGACCAGAACTGTCTCTCATGCCTGTGCATTATGTGTACCCTAGATTATCGTCCACTTAAAATTAACAAAATCATTTTTTTTATACACTTATCACTTATTTCAGATGGGATGCAGCTTTACGAGAATTAGCTATAACATTACTCTTCTAAAATAATTCAAATGTCTTGCTTGCATTTACTTCAAGATTTTCATTCTCAAGCATTATTCAAAATCAAAACACCAAGTACAAATCACAACTAAGGCAGAAAATTATAATGCTTTTAAATAATAAATTTCAATTTCTACATCAATCTATTGTATACAGTCCTGCCATTTTTCATCTCTGCTTCTTACTGTGGATTTACCACTGCCACTGGTTTGTAATGCTGATGCATAAAAAATGGACAGAAACTAAAGTAACAGCAAAAGAAAAAGCTGAGTGCTGGCACACTTTGATGTTCTGATGCCATGTAGAGCTGATAAATCCACAGCCGTTTGACTCCTGCTAGCCACATGCCTTTCAATTACCCAGACTAGTTGGCTCAGAGATTAGTGAAGGCATTGGGTAAATCTTAAACACTGCCACGAAATGAGGAAAAATGATAAAACGACTGTAGGTGTAAAGGAGAGCATTATAAAAGACAAAAATTAAATCTCAAAAGAGTTGAAAAAAGTGACAGAGCAGCATGGAAGCAAATGAAAAGAAAGCCAAGCGGAAGGATTGGCATTAAAGCAAAGGAAAGACTGAAAATGGTAAATAGGGGAGATTAAGTAAATGCATTAATAAGCATGGCAAGAAAAATGAGTACATGACAACACTGGCATTCCGGAATTGTAAAATTTTCTGTCTAGGCTTCACTACACTAGGCAGTAAATCATTTAGGAATAAACGTAACAGGCAACACTGGATTTGAAACATGCTGGTTTACTGGCACATTTTGTAGTAACCACAATGCTTACTATTACCAACAACCGACGCAAATGAAATAACCTCGTATAAACTGTAAGGGTAGCTTTTCAACTCTATACCAAATCATGTTCACCCAGGCCAATTTAAGTTACAACTTCCTTGTTAACAGGTAACTTAATATTTAAGGATACAGTTTACAAGATGTTTTAGATCTTATTTACTCTCATGTAAAAGGCATTAGTATAAAGCTATTAAAAAGTTAAGGTATTGGTACAATGTTAAATAAACACATGCTTCTCCATTACATCAACAACACTGAAAATTAAATTTGTCAATAAATCTTGTTTAAAAGATGTGTATGCGTTTAGCAGACTTTGTTGAACAAATTAGATATTCAATATAAACCAATATGTCTACTGTTCTGCATATTATTTTGAAAGACACAATAACAAATGTTTCATTTTGATCTCTTAAAGAATTTGGTTGTGGTTAGGCTTAGTGGTTAGGCTGTTAAGCTGGCAATCAGAAGGCTGTAGGTGCAAACCCCAGGTCTACTGAAGTTACCAAAGACCACGACCCTTAACCTTCATTGTTACAGAGGTGCTGTATTTAACCCTGTGTTCTGACCCCAACCAAGGTGGCATCATTCTAAGCCGCTTTAGATAAAAGCGTCTGCTAAATGTACATGTATATGTTGTATATCACCAAATGACAACCTGTTACTTAAACTTAATAGGTATATGTTCTTTCAAAAGTGCTTATAAACTACTTATGGTTAGGTAGAACTAGTGATTCAGTGATGTAAAACAAAAACTATTGTCATTATTAAGTGAAGACCAAGTTAAAATATGATTTATGTGGCCTTGTCATTCATTAATTAGTAGTGTTTTGGGTTACAGTGGTATTAACAAAAAAACAGACCTTTGTGTCACAGATGAAAGCGTTGGGATCCACCTTCAAGTAACATAGAAGTCGAAAGCAAAGCTGCCGTTTTCTTTATCTTTGAAGGCTTAACACACAAACAAAAGACAAACCGTCAGAACAGTCAGAATCAAGTACGTTTTTTTTTTTTTTTTTTTTTTAGATTTGGATAGTATATACACATTTTAACTATATACCCTGTATAACAGTATATATACAGACCCTTTCCAAAAAAATAAGAATTTCATGGAAAAGTTGATTAATTTTTTGAATGGAATTATGGAAATTAAAAACTTTCATAGCTTAAAGTTTCAGGGCCAACAATTTAAACAGTTTCAAATGTTGATTGATTAATTTTTACATAATTTGGGCTTCCGGCTCATAAAACCCACGAAAACAGGAATTCAAAAAATTACAATATTGCGTAGAGAAATAAGCTCATAATCATCTATTAAATTTAAAGCACCTGCACAGTTTTCCCCAGGTGTCATTAAACTGCTTCAGTTTGGTGGAGCATTCCCCCAAACTAATTCTTAGTTTTTGCAGAAAAAATAAAATTATGATCCCATCAAATCAATCAAAATACTTTTAAAATGTTATGTCGATCTTCGATACAATAGGCTTGGACACGGCACTTTCAACAGCCTGCCTCCTTGGCTATGAACTTGTGTGGTGTTCCCATCCTATGGGGGAAATCAATAATGGTCTTCTTGCCAGTTGTTATGTCTGCAGTCTTCCCCACATTGAACTGAACTGAGACAATTTAACCCAACTGAAGCAATTTAATGACACTTGGGGAAATCTGTGCAGTTGCTTTGAGTTTAGTAGATGATTAGAGTGTCACACTCAGTTTAAAACCTTCATGCCCTGTAAAAATTTGGGCTAATTTCTCCACACAGTATTCTATTTTTTTTTTTTATTTCGGTTTTCAAAGGTTTTTTGAGCTGGAAGTCCAAATTATGTAAAAAAAAAATAAAATAAAAATAATTGTGGGCCCTGTACCTATAATCTATAAAGGTTTAATTTTTTGATTGAAATCATGGAAATTTACTTCACTTTTCCAAAGAAGGGTTTGCATATTTATAATTTCTACACATTATAGTTACATTTTTTCAAATCAACCAAGTTTTTTCTTGATTGGAAATGAAGTGAAATGCAAAAATAAATAAATAAATAAATAAATAAATAAATTAAAAAAACATACAAAAAACACAGAGTGGACCCAGTCAAACCCAGAACATCTTTATTGTAATGTGACTGACCACGTCCTCCACCAAATGCCATAATAAGCAAAGTAGGTTTCACTTGCAGAGACAGCTGTTGCATAAACTTAAATTTCAGGAGCAATCCACATTTCTCAGTTAGTTTTGGCAAGAATTTAATTAGGTCACCGGTAACATTATACCGAATTGCGATTTTGTTTTCCACATTTGCTTAAATCTTCTGTCAGGCTGCCAGTGGACCGGGGTCAAGCCTTGTGGTAAACTATAACAGTAAAAATCAATTCTCTCTTAAATCTTGAATAAAAGCTGCCCGACTGCTCACTTCACTGCTTAGCTTAAAAGCCAGCCCCCCGAGAAACATCTATTCCATTTATAATGCTGAATGGATGAAGGAGCACCAAGACCTGGGTTTGACTAAAGGCTATGCTTCACTGGTAAAATGCCATTAGTTGAATTTTGTATCTGTATCTTCTTTTCCTATACCTGGAATGTGTTTCCATACAGTTTAGGAAAAAAATGCAATAAAGACAAATGTATATTACAATGTTAATACACTCAAAAAAAAAAAAAAACTCTAATTGCTGATATGTCCAAGGCTTTGCATCTATATTAAATGCCAATGAACTTACATTTAAGAAATAATTACTTTATCTCTACCTTAACCCAATTAGCAGGTCTTTGATATTACAGGTGAAAACTACCTCCAAGACAACAAATAAATTCACTGACTGGTCAAGAAAAAGCCTCGAACAACACATCAACATCTGGAACTACCTGGATTTTGACTGTTTCTTGTTCCATCGTCAGATGAAATGAAGTGTGTTGGCAACAAAACCCCTAATATGAGTTTGGCTTGAAATAAAAAATAAAAAAAATGCTGGCAATTTAATGTAAGGGCAAGATGATGCCAGTAGTTGCAGGAAGACTGGAAATGTAAAATAGATTGAGTGCTAGCTTATCCCACAGATATGCTTTGAACTGCCAAGGAAGATGAAAAAGTGTAGGGACTCTCTGAAGTTCTTATTGTTATCTCTAGCATGAATACGAATTTGGCCAGATAAGTAAATTATTGAAGAAAGAATTTTAAAAGTGTACATTAATATATATAAGTGCCAATTATTTCAGGCTCACACTTAATATATCCCCACAGCAAGCACAATCCAGCACCCAAGTGAGCAACTAAATCAGGTAACAGACCTTCATGAGAACATGAGGAATCAGCAAATATATATCCCATTAAAAGTATTTTTTTATGTTTATTAAATAGTATATTTTGATTAATGTATTATTCATCAATTATATTCCCAAAGAATTGAAGATTTTGGTTTTACCCAAGATTGCGTATGTTTATTCAGCTTGGTTCCACATAAACCCTTTATTAACAAATTACAATTGTGTACTCAAGGCTTTGTAAAGTATTCTTTTCTTCCAGTTTTTGTCCCAATTCTTAATACATTACTTTTTCCTTTTATTTCACTTGTTATTTCGCAAATTCAATCAACCCACAGTATGTAAGAAAACCTTTCCTGGCAGGTTAAATTGCTAGCTATGCACTCCACAGGGTGGTGAACAATTCTGGTGAAACAGCAACCACATTGCAGGAGAGTTCTAAGGAAAGTGAGGTGGGTTTGTATGTTTGGAGTTGTGGGCTGGAAATTGTTTTGGACTGAGATGATCTCAAGAGAAAGAAAAGACTTAGCTAAGCCTACTGATGCCTCATTTTTAATTGGACAGTTGGGCAGCCATGAGCCTGTTACACAATCTCAAAAAATGAACACCAAACCTCTCTTGACAGATTC
Organism: Xyliphius kryptos; assembly: GCA_025769995.1. Taxonomy (NCBI): domain Eukaryota; kingdom Metazoa; phylum Chordata; class Actinopteri; order Siluriformes; family Aspredinidae; genus Xyliphius; species Xyliphius kryptos. Next base: position 5,481 of record JAOUQT010022864.1, read on the forward strand.
AATCATTCAATACATATCCGCTCCATAAATACAGCTTCTGGAACCATTAAAACATGAAACCTCTTCTTTTAAATTCAGGTCATGTGAAGTCTGTTCTTGTAAAGTCTAAATTTGTTAAAAGCTTATTTAAACATTATTATTTTTACATACAGACTGAACTACATTTTAGATCATGATCTACAACAATACCCTCTGTGTGGTTGTTTGACTTGCATAGCAGTTGGAATGCTAATTATACTTATTTAAAAATAGAGGGTTGGAATAAACAGCAGTTATGAACATTTCATCATTAATTGTGCCATAAAGCAAGGTTTTACTACAGCAAGGCATGAAAAGAATAGTAACTGAAAATAAATACAAATAAAAATAATTGCTACTATCATAACTAACAAATACAACTAAAATTCAGAAGAAGATGAAGAACCAAGAGCAGACCAATTGCGATTACTCCAAGAACAAGTTGGGTAACAATCGGTAAGCTTGCTAAGAGGCCCAGTGTAACTCAAAACGGACCCTCACGTCGACAGTCGTTAATGATTATTCTGCATCCGAGAAACAGTGACAGGCAGGCACTCCAAAAAAAATAGCAATGCCTATCTAAGGATCATTTGTTCACAAGGTGGAAAAAATCTAAAGACGCAAACCATTTGGTTTGAACAATACCAATGTTTTAGTAAAAGGAACATCCTGCACTGCGGCATAGGAAACCTAATTTGAACATTACGCCACATTTGGGCCAGAAGGCTTGTCTTTATGACAATCATGAATTATATCAAAAATTTCTGGAGAAGATCGAGGTCTATAAGCCAAATCTAAGAGGAAAAAAAGTAGGTCATGCAGCAAAACAACCACCTCAAGCGTACTTGTTGCTCTAGCAAAGAATGATCAAAAAAAAAGTTAATGTTTTGAAATGAACAAGTTCTTACTTCAATTTAAAAGAAATGTGGAGGGACCTGAAGCAAGCAGTTTAAATGGGACAAACCACAAAGATCACAGAGCTGAAGCTGTTATTTCCTTCAAGCTGACTTACAAGACTGATTACCGTTTACAATAAAGTTACTTCAGTTACTTCTCGGGGGGGGGGGGAGATTTTTATTTAGGAAAGGCTCAATTATGTGGCGTATGCTACGTTGCGGGTCAGCTAGTGCTACTAATTCCTTAATTTATTATCTTAACAGTTAGATCTTAAAGATGCAGCACACAATGTAACTGCTATTTCAAACAGAAAGGGATACAAAATGATTATGATAATCGGTTCACGCAGTCAAGGGAAATTCAGTTTAATCTGATTATATCATCCAAATATCCGTGTTTTAAATGTCAACTTTTATAGTTTGAGGTAAATACACAAGCTAAAAATGTATCAAGGCAACTCACATTCAAATTATGGTTGGGGGGGACCAACAGAAACCTTTTTTTAAATCTTTTTAAAACGCACAAACATGCATTATGGAGAACATGTTTATGAGAACTATGTTTTAGTCGCTGGGAAGATGCACCCAGGACAGGGCAACCATATAGTTGGGCACATACTCCCTCACTTGCTCTCACACACACACACACACAGACTATATAGGGCAATTTAGAGCAGCCAATGCACCTTCAATTCATGTTTTTGGATTGTGGGAGGAAACCGGAAAACCTGGAGGAAACCCACGTGGACACGGTGAGAACATGAAAACTCCACCCAGATCGGGATTCGAACCTGGATCCCCAGCGCTGAGAGACGAAAATGCTAACCAATAGGATCACTGCTTTTATTAAGTTATTATATTATACTTGAAAGACTAGACTGGCTTGGTGTATCTAAGCATTAAAAATGCAGTCAATGGTCTAATTCTAAGGAATTCATAAACTTTTGATCAAATATTAAACAATGTCTTGTGTTGGATAGTGACTACCAGAAATAGAATATTTAAGCACAAAAAAAATGCTTTGAGTGAAAGTTGCCACATGATGGGAGGAAGCTAAATATATCGAAATACATGTTTAATACACCTTTTTTATTTCCAGTTTTCATAGTGCAACTAATGACCTAGCAACATTTTCAGCCGCACACTCAAACTTGTGCCTTTCCAATCTTTATGTCATGGCTATTTGTCTTGCTCTCCACCAGCTAAAATAGGCCACATCAATTTTTCACATGCCATCGTTTTCTGCTTTCATAATGGAGCTGGGACAGAGTTACGGCCATGTCAGATCTGCCTTGTTAATCATTTACACTCTTGTTCCACCACCTCACAGGTTGCAGGATTCCGTCAAATGCAACCTGGAGCTTCACAGAGCATGATGGTATAAATAAGTGTTAGTGCTGTTAGTGGGCGCTGATTGTAGGTCAGGAGTGTGGGAGGAGAACACTTTGCAGGTGAAGGTGAAATGAAAGCTTGCGTATTTCACGCTCCGCGTGGATTAATTATGGCTCGCCCTGCGTGTCATCTCACACACGGCTCACTACAGACTCCATTGTAATGACATGGAGATTAAAGAGCACATTGATTTTTTTCACACTCCAACAAATAATGTATGCCTCGACCTGGGTATCACTAAAGTAGCGGTACCAGCACTAAGCCCGCTTTGGTTTCTCTCAGTTTTCCCATCAACAGGCCTGCTGCACTACAAAGCATATTTGTGTCACTATACTTAAAGATATACATTAAAAGATGTAAATTCATGAACAAGGTTTTAAATATTTTTTACGAAAAAAGAAAAAAAAATGATAAAATAATAAGGAACCTTAGCCTTTTTTATCTTACATATTGGAAAAAAACTTTTGTTTGAAATAAGATGAGCACTTAGCAACATCGTTGTCTTCATTATTTAGACTTTTCACGTTATAACTTTGGGTGTTTTTTCTCACAACTCAGCAAGAACGTGAACTGCGGCATGATGTCTTCATTAAAATGACAAAGTATACACATATCAAAAAACTTATTCTAGAATTCAAAGAGACGACAAACTCAATCCCAAGTGCCATTGAAAATATCCTACCAGTGAAACTACATTCTGGAAAGTAAGATAGGTTTCACATTTATATATAAACAGGGTGAGCCCAAGTATAGATACACCCTGATAAAATGGAAGTGGTTGCTGAAATCACCTTAGCATTTGTGGCATATTAGTACATGGGAGAGGGAAAACATCCGCCCATGGCGGACATCTGCAAACATTACTTTTTTCAAATGGGAAGTGGGTCATTATTGAGTTACTGACACATTTCTTATCGTTACAGCCATGGACATGTCGCAGAGGTTAGCCGACGAGGAGCAGAAAGACATTTGTGGTGATGTCTGGTGAATGCAGTAGCCGGGTCATTGCAGCAGACTTAAATGCAGGAAACCCAACAAGACACCCATCTCCCAGGCCACAGTTAGCAAACTTTTGCTGTATTGCAAATTGCAATGGGAAGCACTTTGAGCACATCCTTTAGTGGGTTCCTGTGGTTGCTCCATGCCACAAACGTGTCAAAAACCCGGTAATGAATAACGCTAAAGTATAAATGAGCACAAAACAAACAAAAAAAAGTAAAAGTTGAATCCAAAAGGGTGGCTTTGCAGATGGCCGCCATGGGAGGCAACCAGAGCCTTACACGTTTTCCCCTGCTATGTACTAATATGCCAAGAACAGTAAGGTGATATAAGCAACCACTTCTATTTTATTAGGGTGTATCCCTACTCCTGGCCCGCTTTATAAAATTTGTCAAAAGCCTTTGTTGATGTAGTTCATAATCATTGTCATAAAGTGTTATAACAGTCTCACATAAAGCTTTATAACACAAAGTGCCATAATACATTAAAATATGATTCTTTAGATGTTTAAAAGTTGACAAGGAGTTAAAATATTTCATTTATAATGCATTATGTAACTGTGTTATAAAGACTTGGCATGGCATGTCATAAACACTTTAAGAGCGTGGTTATTTACATCTATGGATATTAACAAAGGTTTATAACAAGTATTATAAAGCACTATGAATGTTATTACTAATGTTAATAATGCTTTATGAATACCGAATTTAGGTAAAGTGTTACCAGGAGTATGAAGTTAATTTGGTAACTCCAAAAGGAGCAGAATAATGACATCTGTGTTAGTTCTGTAATTTAAATAAACTTCAGAACTATTAGTTTATACAATATTTAAATCTGAATAGTTTACATCCATTCGATCTTTGTTGTGGGCTTTTAGTTGCAGAACACACACATTATTCTGAAATGTAAATCAAGCCCGCTGCTCTACATAAAAGCAGGAATTATATAGAATAATGCAGTGACATCTCATAAAAAGTACATCAAAACCTCAGTAACACGTTTTCATCTTTACAGATGAAACAGACGCACATGAACACAACAGAAATGCTGTGAACGATGACTTTTATGCAGGAAACAAGCCGTTAAATTTTTAATTAAGCCAGAAAAATAACAGTTAAAAGTAGTAGGCTGTTTTAAAGAAAATCTAAACGACAGTAGTAACATGTTAACCTGCATAATTAACTTGGCTCTGAGCATCACAGCACTAGTTATGCCATTTGTAATTAAGATTATCATCCCCATGCACTTTACCGGAATGACATAAAATTACTAATTTGTTTTGTTAAAGTGCTGGTATTCAGATCATAGCATCATGACAGGATACTGTGACCACGAATATGCCTGCTTAACCATTTGCAAGCATGAGGACCAATGTATTAACCAAGAATAGTCATGGGATGGATCATCTTTAGTCTTTTATCAGACGCGACTTACAAATGAAAGAAAACCATAAGACAATAGTTAAGGAGAAAACATTTCCACTGTAGGATCATCAAACCAGATTATTATTCAAGCTGGCTTCTTATGCTATGTCTATTTTAATTTATAGCAAGTGTTTGTTGAAGATATGGGTTTTAGTTGGTTTCTTAAAAATCCCAAGTAACAATATTAGTCAGTTTGGTGAAAATGGTCCTTAAATATAGCAGTGGTGAATAATATGGAGTGAGAATTAACATCACGGTGAGTTGGAAAAAAGGATTGAAGATAAGAGGGGGCAGATCCAGAGATTGTCCTGTAGGCCAGAGTCAGTACCTTGTACTGAACGCGAGCAGTTACAGGAAGCGAATGAAAGAGATGTGGTATTGGAGTGACATGAGTACACTTGGGCTGGTTGAACACTTTAGGCTGCAGAGTTTTGAATCAGCTGTAGAGGCCTGAAGCTGGGAGACCAGCAAGCATATATCATTACAATAGTTGAGCCAGGATAGGATGACTGATTTGACCAGAAACTGAGAAGCCGGTTCTGTAAGAAAGGTCTGATGTACTGAATGAATCTGCAGTGATATGGTAAACAGTGTAAACACCCAAGGAAATTAAGATATATTTTAGTAATAAGCTAAACTGAGCATTCAGTTATTTTCCCATTCATCACAACCTGACACCCATATACAGCTCCGGGAAAAAATAAGAGAGCACTGCAAAATGGTCATTTTCTCTGATTTCACCCTTTATAAGGTAAATGTTTGAGTAAAATGAACATTATTCTTTTATTATATAAACTACTGACAAAATGACTTCGATATACCAAACAAAAAATTGGTATTTTGGTTCTGCTTTCGGGGGACCTTATGCCGCTCCCGGTGCAAAACCTCAAGCAGTTTATATTTGTTTGATGGCTCGTGACGATCCATCTTCCTCTTCATTACAAAGACAGAGAGCAAAATCACCAGGAGTGGCATAAGGTTACCCAAAAGCAATGGGAAAGATTGGTGTAAAACATGCCGAAACACATGAAAGCTGTGATTAAAAGTCATGGTTATTCCACCAAATATTGATTTCTAAACTCTTTCGGAGTTAAAACATTTGTATTGTTGTTTCTATATGAATACAAACTTTTCTTGCATTATTTGAGGCCTGAAAGCACTGCATCTTTTCTCATTCATTTCTCATTTTCTGCAAATATATACAAAATTTTTGCTAGGAATTTCGAAGACTATATGTCAGTAGTTTATAGAAACAATTAATTTTATGAAAACATATACCTATAACGATTAAAACCAGAGAAACTCAATTTTGTAAGGGTCTTTTCCAGAGCTAGCTAGATAGCTGTGTGCGTGTGTGTGTGTGTGTGTGTGTGTGTTGCAATGGTTCAACATTGCTTTACTTCACTTACTTCACTTACTTTGTTACTTTATTTTTTCACACACCCCCACACATTCCAACCCCCCCCCACACCCCCACACACACACACACCCCACCCCCCACACACCCCCACAC
>JAOUQT010022875.1:0-11722 GCA_025769995.1 Xyliphius kryptos
TAAAAATAAACACAATTGTAAGACAAAAAGAAAGAGATAATTTATATATTTTTGAATTCTAAATGTTGTATTGTATTCTCTTTCACAATAAAATATTTAAAAAAAAAATAAAAACAAACTTGACTGGCTGACACCTTGACCTCAACTTGTTCCAACACCTGTGGGATAAACTAGAATGTAGGCGTGGTCAGAGTGGCCCATTGCACCAGGCATGCTGGTGTCCTCAAGTTAGGATACATGTTTACACAAACAGATTTCAAAATGTTGTAGAAAGAATTGGGTTCCTTTTTTTGGTGGAAGCTGTTGCAGAGGAAACCAACTTGGAATGGACTCACAAAGCAGGTATTATTTGTCTGATCTAATGAATATTAAATGTCCCAAACAAGTGCCACCTTCTAATTAAATGCCTCCTCTTGTTGTTATAGTATTTAGTAACATGTGAGTGGCATGGTAACATGGTGGTTGGATCATTTGCCTCTCAGCGCTTGGTGTTCCAGGTTCGAATGCCGATCTGGCTGGAGTTTGCATGTTCTCCGATTTCCTCCCACAGTCCAGAAACAGGGATTTAAGGTGAGTTGCATTTATAGTGTGAGTGTGTTGCCCAGCCTGTCCTGGGTGTAACTGCCTAGTGCCCAAAACCTTTTCCACTGGATGGGCATCGGAACTTCCTCACTACCCTAGTAGAGGATTGAGCGGTCAAGATAAAGAGATGAGTAACAGTTGTGTAAAATAAACCACTTAATAATTGGGTTGTTTTAAGTTGTAATCTGTTAACATAACTGCATGCTTGAGTTTATAAAGAGTGTAATGAAGAGAGAATTAAAGACGTGCTACTCAGGGCATGGTATAAACTTGTTTATTGGAGTGCTGTAAGTCAATATTCAGCTGAGCATCCGATCACACAACAGCTACACTCTCATGGTGTCACTTCATTATGTAAGGTGTAAAAACAAAAATGGGAAGGAAATCAAAGCACAAATTCAAAACAATATTTACAACTGTTCTTTTATAAATATGTCAAATGTACATCATTATACATAAAGTACCTCTGACAGTCAGGCGACGGAATGAGGTTCCACATTCAGACCAACAAAAAGTACCAAAATAAAGCAAGTAAACTAAAGGGTGTGGTTCCCTCTTAGACACACACACACTAACACACACAGCTCGTGCTGTGGCTGTAAACTCCAATAACCAATCAGACTTAAACATGATGTTAAAATAACCTGGACTTTTGCTGCCTAAAGTATGTAAACACCCCTCTTGTTTTTTAAGTTATGTTAAGGAATAGTGGTGCAGCGCAAAACAGTTTAACTGCAGCAGTGTGGGGAAGGCCAATGTTATAAACCTACAGAAAATATGTTGTTTTTTTTTTTGACCAGTTTCTGCTTCATTTACCATGTTCTCAGTTCCACAATTTAGGACTGTAGTCCATCTGTTTGTGGACTACAGTACATACTGTGTCAATCCCCTTTACTCTGTTCTAATGGTCAGGACCCCAGTAGTAGCACCACAGAGCAGGTATTATTTGGTCGGTGCATTATTCCTATCCCAGCAGTGTCACTGAGGTGTTTAAATGAATCCACAGCAGCACTGCTGCACTAAACCCCCTCACTGCATCAGTGTCACTGCAGACCTGACAAACAATACACCACCAAAAATATACCTGTTTCTGTGATGGTCCTGACCAATCGAGAACAGAGAACCAACAGAGGACTAACAAAAAAAGAAAACAGATGTACTACAGTGTGTAATTGTAAAACTACAAAGTCTATCTTTGTGTTAAGTGGAGAAAATGGCTTTTGGAACAAAAAGGCATTGTGTCCAAACCTTTTACTATACTGTACATAGTTAAGGCACAACTGGCTGTGTTAATTGGGGAAACATTAGTCTTCACGCTGGTGTGCTAGTCAAACTACAGTAGAGTTAACCAATAGCTAAACTATATAAAACAGAAAACAAGCACAAGCATGATCTAATTAACCAAGAAGCAGGCAGGACAAATGGAAACTAAACATAAAGCATAAGAAAAAACTAAACAAAAGCAATAGGCAGAAAACAACATAAATCATTCTCACCACTGCTAAATGGTACGATCTTTCCCACACAGTTACTCGGCATTTTAAAGAAACGTCTAAAAACACATCTCTTCTCCAAGCATTTGTGGTAAAAAATAAAAATAATAAAAATAGCGGGCCTTTCAGTGCAGGGGATTCCCAATCTGGGTGGAGTTTCATTGTTCTCCCGGTATCAGCGTGGGTTTCCTCTGGGTTCTCCGGTTTCCTCCCACAGTCCAAAAACATGGATTCAAGGTAAATGACGTCTCCTAATTACCCCACATAGTCGATTTGTGTAAGTGTGTGCCCAGCGATAAATTGTTGCCCTGTCCTGGAGGTTTTTGCCCAGTGTCTGAAACGCTCCCCCTGAATGGGCAACTCTCATAGAGGATTTAAGCAGAAGAAAGTAAATGAATGAATGAATAAAAATAGAAGCCCGATCAGATAATTATCAGGTTTGATTATACTACAGTGTAGTTGGATTTCCTTTAACTACTTCTTGTGTTCTCTCATTTGTGTCTGCCAAATGATTAAATGTAAATGTATTATTACAATGCTAAACTGGGTAGACAGTGATTGGTACACCAGAAGACGTGAATAAGAAAAGCTTAAAAAACATGTTCTTTCTCATTAATCTGAACTAACAAAATGTTCCAAAATCAAGACCCACTACTCATTAATTATTTGACAGTGAATAGAAATATTTAATTGTCAGCTATCTAGTGTACCTTGGCTGCTGCTCATTTTGACGCCATTGTTAGGCTTCCTCTAGCCATCTTTGCTGAAGTGAAGCGTGAAGCCTATTATCGTTCTTCTTCCCTGTGTAAATAACTTCAGGTGCAAATACTTACTTACATCAGTTGTTTCCACTCAAATTGTAAGTAGGTCTGATAAAACCAACAGATCACTTTGTTAGTCCCTTCAAGTTTCAAACTCAACAAGAGTTATGTTTAGAACTCAGAACAACTGATTATGTAAGTAGCTCTACGTATAAAAGTACATTATCGCAGAAAATTTTGACAAAGCAGCAGAACACCGGCTAAAGAATTACGCCAAATGAAATGTATTAAATGGGCCTAAAATACATAACAGCTTACTTCCATCACTGTGCTTTTTCCCTTTTGCAGATAAACATGTTGTATTTCCCTCCTTAAATTTTCTTTTTGCCCATCACATGTTCACCTCAATCCCTTCCTGCTTCCCCTCCCCAATTTTACATCCACAAGGATTACGATTTGGATTTCATCAGATGCATGAGTGGATTAAAGCAAATCTCCAGGTCTACCAACTGAAAGGAGATTAAAATTCATGAATAAAAATCGACCTATAAATAAATGTAGTCAAATTAAAGTAACAAACAATTTTGGTAAATGTAGTGAGTAAAATGTACAGGTATGTCATTTGAAATGTAGGATAGAAGTAAAAAGTATTAAGTGACAGAAATACTCGAATCTTTACTTAATTCTGTACTAGGGTCATGCGGAGGAGGGATCCATTGCTGGGCACACACCTGCTCACATGCACACACACTATTTAGGGGTTAACAGTATATCTGGATTGGGTCAATTTAGAGTAGCCAATTCACCCCGAATCCATGTTTTTGGACTGTGGGAGGAAACTGGAAAACCTAGAGAAAACATACGAGGACACGGGGAAAACATGGAAACTCCTGAACCTGGATCCCCAATGCTGAGAGGCGATCGTGCTGATGCCACTATTTTTATTAATTGTTTCCACCTGATATTCACAGAACTGCATTATTTATATTTCAATAAATACTGTGCGTTTACAAACTTGATATTTTTCAGCATTTTATGTAATAATTGTTGCTAGAGCTTTTCTAAATAATTTAAAATGAGTTTAAAAATATTAGATTCTTAAATAACATAACATACCTCTCTCTATTTCTCTTTTTTTTCCCAGAAGAATAAACCTCACGAGTGGCTACAGGTGGACTTTGAGATGATTAAGAGAATCACAGGGATCATCACTCAAGGGGCCAGATCTATCCTCACGAATATGATGGTTACAGAGTTTACACTCACAGTCAGTGATGATGGTCGGGCCTGGGCCACCATCACAGATCAAGAAACAAAGCTTGAGAAGGTAAAGAGAAAAAAATAATGAATGATACTGATACTTTTTGTATGCAATGTACGGACCCACAAAAAGTTGAGACAGTTTTGTAATAATATAATCAAACTCTGATTTACAGACAAAAGCACAAAGGAAATAATATTAGCGTTTTTTACAATGATCAAAATTCTATTGTTAAATATAAACAAATACAACATTTGGTTACACTTTCTATGAATCCGGTATTCAGAATGCATTATATTATAATACTTTATAACATTTGTCATAAGCCTTTGTTAATGCACATAGATGTTCCTAATCAAAGTCATGAATTGTTATAGCAATTTGACATTAGGCTTTTTAACACACAGGAACATAATGCATTATAATATGAACTTATTAAACTTTTTTTGACTTCTTTGGATGTTTAGACAATTTTCCTTAGAATAGAATGATTACACTTTCCTTACGTTCTGTAAATATACTGCATTATGCCACTTTGTTATAAGAACAAGCCATAAGGCTTTATAACACAATTTATAAGTGTTATATAAGGTTATGTACATCTATGGACATTAACAAAGGCTTATGACAAGTATTATAAAGTAATATGACTACTTTATAATGTGTTATATAATGTAATATATATATATATATAAAATTGTGTGTGTGTATGTGTGGTTATAATGCATTATGAATACCGGATTTAGGTAAAGTGTTACCCAAAATTATAAACAAAACAAATCAAAACAAGCTGGAGAAGTTACTTTTTAATCATTTGGTATGTCACTTGTCAGTTGCTTTGGATTAAAGTGTCAGCCAAATGACTAAATGTAAAGTAAATTGTTGCCAGGACTTGGGATCATACAATGAACAGTTCAACAATAGTTAAGCTATCTACAACAGATTAAAATTAATTTTGTTGATTCAATCATTTATTTGGCTCTGCAAATACAAAAAAGAATTGCTTAGAATTAAACGAGTAAAATGCATGGAACAAGCTTCACTAGCAACATAAGCTAATACGAAGTAACTTACAAGTATCCCAACTTGATGGATGGAGTCAGAACACAGGGTTACATACAGAATTACTGGAGCAAGGGTCTTTCATTTAACATCAGTGGATTTAAACCAACAACCTTACCCAGGATTGTCCAAACTTTTTGCTAAGAGGGTCAAATTTGATAAAGTGAAGATGTCCAGGGACCGGTAGTTCCTTCTGACATTGTTTCAGTTATATGAAAGTTATATGAAAATACACACTGTTCTAAAATAATTATTCATTGGTACCTTTACCTTTTCAAAAGGCAGTCAGATACTGTATAAAATAAAATTAATGTAGTTTAATCCAAATTTAAGGTCAAGCAGCTCTTCTTTCATTTTAATGTTGTTGACAACACCTCAGTAAAATCAGTAGTTGTGTCATATGCATTGGTGCTTTCATCGCAGGCTAATAAGAAATAATCAAAAGCCACTCCTCTGCCCCCTAGCTGCCCCTGAACATGTAAGATATGTCTTAAAATCAACCAGAGGTACAGAGGCAGACACATATAGCTTTACAATGCTAAAAAGGCGGAATTACATTTTATAAGTTTTTGGATTTATTCATTCTGACAGATAATGTGCCATAAATAACACATCACAAGCCCGAGCCATTCGGAATCTGAATGCAGGCTGTAATTCGTCCGCGGGCCAAACTTTGGATGTGCCCTTTCTAACCACTCAGCTACCACACCCTTCAAATGGGTATATCTGACTGCTAAACCTGGCCTTAATTTCCAGAGGAAGAAGAAATACTTAAGATGCTATGACATTGGTGGTGATGTGTTAGTGTGTGTGTTAGAGTGTGTGTGTAGATCAGAAACAACAATACTGCTTGAGTTTAGAAACTTTGTGTCCACTTAATGTTCACTGTTAGACATATCTAGCTTTGGTAGACAGTTAGTCATTGTCGAATTCACGTGATGCTGGTAGCTAGAATGGCAAACTAAAACGATCTGTTAATGAATGTTACTTTGAAGCCTTTCTTAAGTTAAAGATTCGGTGATATTCACCTGAAACCACTGTATACACCATTAGTACACCATGAATAATGGCATAACCGTTTTCTACTTATTTATATTATGTTCATCTATAGATCTTTGAGGGCAACAACGAATATGACGAAGAAAAACTGAACATACTGGACCCTCCGTTGTTCACTCGATTTATCCGCATCCACCCAAAAGGCTGGCTTAATGACATCGCTCTGAGGGTGGAGTTCCTTGGCTGTGACACACAACAGAGACTCTAAGGGAAGACTGGGTAAAAGATAGTGTGTGAGAGAGTTGTAATAGTAAAATAGCATATGCCAGTGACGACAGAGAAAGAGGCTGTGAGATAGTGTGTGAGAAAAGTACAGCATGTGTACAAATGATGGGTCATGCACGCTGAATGTAAGAAATAATACTTACTAAATATTTGGAGCATTTATCTGTATTTATTTTCTTTTTTCTGTGTCAGGATGCTGAAAATGTATTACATCCTTCATGTACAGTACAGGCCAAAAGTTTGGACACACCTTCTCATTCAATGCGTTTTTTTTTTCCAGACACGATTATATACATTGTAGAATCTCAGGCATCAAAACTATGAATGAACACATGAGGAGTTTTACAAAAAAGGTGAAATAACTGAAAACATGTTGTATATTCTAATTTCTTTAAAATAGCCACCCTTTGCTCTGATTACTGCTTTGCACACTCTTGGCATTCTCTTAATGAGCTTCAAGATGTAGTCACCTGAAATGGTTTTCAGGTGTGCCTATAAGGGTTAATAAGTATAATTAAGTAGAATGCAAACAGTGTGGCTAAAGGGTGGCTATTATGAATAAACTAGAATATAAAACATGTTTTCAGTTATTTCACCTTTTTTTGTTAAGTACATAACTCCACATTTGTTCATTTAGAGTTGTCATGCCTTCAGTGAGAATCTACAATGTAAATAGTCGTGAAAATTCAGAAAACACATTAAATGAGAAGGTGTGTTCAAACTTTTGGCCTGTACTGTTTATTAATTAAAACCTTTAAGCATCTCTACCAAAATTACTTTAATAATTAAGCTTTTGCTTAAATGAGTTAACATTTAATAGCTATGCCATAAACATGCAGAAACATGTTCCATCTAGAGGACTTGTGTTACCGAAGAAAAGTAATAAAACATGAAATTTAAACAGGAGTGTGCAAATGTTCAACCAAAACAATGTAAATAAACTCAGAATTTGGTTTGCTTTCTTAGGTTCACATTATTTGAAATGCTGTTATGTTTTTTTTATTATTAGTTTAATCACTGCTGACGTTCTATACTTAATATAACATTTAAGGGTTTAAACAGGAAAGGACAGCCATGTCTGTTTTGTTATTCTAAATCTGGAACTTGATAATCTGTTTATTGAGTTTAAGCATTTATAACTTAAAAAAGGTTAAAATGAATAATAAATGTATTCTAAAAAAACTTGTTTGTTGTCAAGTTGAAAAAAGCAGCTGTAGGTTGGGACAGTTCTTGATTCTACAGATTAATTCGAAACTGGCCAGCATTAAACCAGGTTTATTAAATAAACCATTAACTTCTTGCGGGTGGCACGGTGGCTTAGTGGTCAGCATGTCTGCCTTTCAGAGCTGGGAATTCAGATTCAAACCCAATCTGGGTGGAGTTTGCATGTTCTCCCTGTGTACGCATGGGTTTCCCCGGGTTCTCCGGTTTCCTCCACTCATTAGTGAGTAAGTGTGCCCAGCGATAGATTGGCACCCTGTCCTGAGTGTAGCTGCCCAGCTTACGAAAAAATCGCCTCTGGATGTGCATGTGGTACCCCACTGCGACTCTAGTATAGGATTAACCGAAAGATAATGGATGAATGGATTATCGTCTTGCATTGTCCTCAATACTGTCAGTCAGTTATAAAGCTCTTAACAATCATTTTGATGTTACATTTCAAACGCTAATGGCTGATGAAAGAAGGTTGGGGCTCCTCTGACCAAATGATACTTTGCTCCCAGTGCGCAGTTTTCTAATATTAAGCACATGCTAAGTACAATTGTATTACATAGAATGACTTAAAATAATTTAGATTTTAGATGCTTTATTTGATAAAAGTCAGAGTAGCTACATCGTGACTTTACAATTTCATTTCATTTTTTTAAAACTCACTGTAAAACATGAAATCTTAATAAGTGTCTAGTTTTTTGCGTTAAATAGATTTATAAGTAAGATTAATACCATTTTTTATTTTAATAAATCTTAACAAGATCAACTTACTATATTGACAGATAATTTTACAAGATAAATGTACATTTTTGGATGGCACGGTGGCTTAGTGGTTAGCACATTTGCCTCTCAGCGCTGTGGGTTCCCAGTTCAAACCCAATCTGGGTGGAGTTTCGATGTTCTTGCTGTACTCGCATGGGTTTCCTCAGGGTTCTCCGGTTTCCTCCTACAGTCCAAAACATGGATTCCAGGTAAATTGAATGCTCTAAAGTGCCCCATATAGTGTATGTTTGTGTGTGAATGTGTAACTGAGTGTGCCCGGCGATAGATTGGTGCCCTGTCCTGGTGTATAATTATCCCGGAAGATAATTAATGAATGAAAAATTTAGACATAGATTTTTTTTCAGTGCTTTTAAGTCACCTAAAACACTAAACATACACACAATAAAATAATAAACACCTTGATAAACCAATGTGTGTGGAGGTCTATATAACATTATGGGGACCATAACCTGTTAACATACTCACTTATGGGGACCTCACATAAATGTAATCATTTAGTTTTAAAGTGTAATCATGTCAGCGATAGATTGGCGCCCTGTACTGGATAAATATGCCCAGCACCTGAAATGTTCTTCTTTGGATGGGCATGGGGAACCTGCTAATTACCCTAAAAGTGGATTAAGCAGCAGATAATGGGATATGGTGTTATTATGTTGGTTATCATAGTTATGGTTAAAATGTTGGGTACGGTTTTGGTAAGTCTCCACAGAATGAATGAACAAAAACAGATGGCTGTGTGTTGCTGTGCGTGAACGTGAGAATGGGAAGTGTAAGGAATAGGAAACTATATCCACTGACAGTACTATCAGTTCCTGTGTAACAGGAAGTGTGCTGCTAGGTGTGTTTGGTTTGGAGTAAAAAAGTTCAAATTCCATCTTAATTAGCGGGAAAGGTGATATCACAAACACAACATGACTATGTAACAACTCAGCCATGTAGAAAAATCCCCTTTTAATGTCTTTGTAAACAACATATTTATGAACCTCTTAAATCAGCCTGATTAAAAAAGTGTAATGTTGTTACTAAGGGCAGAGCTATCAGCTAACAGGTTATTATTTTGTACTTTTACACCTTAAGCAAAATAAAAGCAAAATTATTTATAGCTATATTGTTAATACATAGGAAAACCTTTATTACCATGAAAACAAATTCTTTGGTATGTATTAAATAGATTAATTGTTGCTCAAACTATACTTATCAACTGACCACTTTACAGCTCTTTGCATTTACATTGTCTATTTTACCAGATCCATTTTCCATGTTTTTTATACCTATAACCCCAAAGCTCTCACTGACTTACTCACTCATCACCAACTCTCCCACTTCCTGAGTACCTAAAAGGCTGAAACTAGGCATCATGATTACTTCCCATGTTCTTGCTTTCCTACATTCCATTGTTCGTTCGGTATCACTATCAAAGCAAAGACCATGTCAAGGTTTTCCCAAGAACCTACAAATCTAAAACTTGGCTCATTCGTACACAATCATGTCCTTAAAAAAAAAGAAATGCTTCTCTCTTTCGGACATTTGATGGTTTGTTCAATATCACCATCAAACACAAGACCCTTCAGTGTGACATCAGGGCTTTCCAAAGTACCTACAGTGAGGAAAATAAGTATTTTAACACCCTGCTACTTTACATAAAGACACCTGTCCAACCCACAGAATCAGTATGACTCAAAAACTACTAACATAAACAAGTAACATGGCTAAGACCAAATAGCTGTCCAAAGACACCAGAGACATAATTGTTAATCTCCACAAGGCTGGAAAGCAGCATGGTGAAAAAAAAATCAACTGTTGGAGCAATTATTAGAAAATGGAAGAAGCTAAACATGACTGTCAGCCCGGAACTACACGGGGGGAGCTGGTCAATGACCTGAAGAGAGCTGACACCACTGTTTCCAAGGTTACTGTGAGTAATATACAAGTTGTCATTGTTTAAAGATGCATAATGTCCAGGCCCATCTTAAGTTTGCCCAGGACCATTTGGATGATCCAGATGAGTCATAGAAGAAAGATCTGTGGTCCGATGAGACCAAAATAGGTTTGGGCCATAAATCCACTCGCCGTGTTTCAAGGGCAAAGAATGAGGAGTATAATTCCAAAAATAACATCCTTAATGTGAAGCGTTGGGGGGTGGGGGGGGGGAGAGGTGGAAGCATCATGCTTTGGGAATGTTTTTCTGCACATGGGACAGGACGACTGCACTGTAGTAAGGAGCGGCGGACTTGGGCCATGTATGGTAAAATTTTTCTCAGTTAGAGCATTGAAGGTGGGTCGTGGCTGGGTCTTCCACCATGAAAAGGACCCAAAAGACACAGCCAGGATAACCAAGGTGTGGCTCCGTAAGAAGCATATCATATTCTGGAATGGTCTTCATACCTAAACCTTACAGAAAATCTTTGGCGGGAGCTCAAACTCAGTGTTTCTCAGCGACAGCCCAGAAACCTGGCTGAACTGGAGAAGATCTGTGTGGAGAAATGGGCCAAAATCCCTGCTGCAGTGTGTGCAAACCTGGTGAAAACTACATGA
Source organism: Xyliphius kryptos (assembly GCA_025769995.1). Classification (NCBI taxonomy): domain Eukaryota; kingdom Metazoa; phylum Chordata; class Actinopteri; order Siluriformes; family Aspredinidae; genus Xyliphius; species Xyliphius kryptos. The sequence continues at coordinate 10,974 of JAOUQT010022875.1, forward strand.
AATGTTTGACCTTTTTAATTGCAAACAAAAGCTACTTTACCATTAATTTTCACATTACATAATTTTTTTCACAGGTGTTCAAATACTTATTTGCAGCAGTAACACACAAATAAATGATAAAAAAAAACATACATTTTGATTTCAGACCCCTCCATGATTTCTAAGTGGGGGAACTCAAAAACTCACAGGGTGTTAAAATACTTATTTTGCTAATCTATTTGAAATATAAGTCTTAACTAAGTATTTATGGACCATTTCCTGCTGGAGCGGGAATGGCCTTCACAGTTATGAACTTAATGCAGTTAGTTTCATTAAATGGCCAGGTGAAAACAGGTAAAACAGCCAGGTGAAAACAATGAAATTCAGGAAAGCTGATTTTTTGAATAATCAGTCTCAAAAATCTCTCATAATTTTGATGCTTTTACTTTATAGGTCTGAGAATCTGTAATATGGTATTTTAAATTTTAGGCCAAACTGCTACATTGGATCCACTCATAACAGCACCGTGAACATGAACACACCCTAAAATCATGTCTTTGTCACTGCTGTGCTGAAAATCAGCCAACATCAAAAATACCCAAAAATCTGTTGCGGTCTTTTGGCAAATGAAGAAGAGTATTAACATTCTTCTCATAACAAACACATTACAAATCACATTACAACACTTTTCCATCACTGGTCACCATAATTCACTATTTAAAGTTAAAGTTTACATATTGCCACATAATCTGCTGTCTCTGCTGTATTTC
>JAOUQT010022894.1:0-22174 GCA_025769995.1 Xyliphius kryptos
CTTTATAGGGGGGTCTTGCTAAGTGCCTCTAATTTCTACCTGTTGTCTGTTCCATTTGCACAACAGCAAGTGAAATTTGTTTACAATCAGTGTTGCTTTCTAACTGGACAGGTTGATTTCACAGATGAGTGGTTGACATGGAGTCACATTGTGTTGTAAGTGTTCCCTTTTTTTAGCAGTGTATTTTGAAAGAAAGTTGGAAGAAGACAAATAAGCACAAAATAATAAAACAGATGAACAATTCTACATCTAGCAGATTTAGTTTAGTAAACCTAAATAATTTATTTTAAGTTGTGAGCACATGGCTTTTTAAACATAATACATTTGTCTTTTGAATGTATTATGCACTTTGTCATTCGGGCACATGGTTTTACCATTGCTATGCTGATGACACTCAGCATTATTTGGGTTGTTAACCTGACGAATCCTCTGCCTCACTGACAAACACTAAATTGACAAAAGTATTCGCTCACCTGCCTTGACTCACGTATGGGCTTAAGTGACATCCCATTCCTAATCCATAGGGTTCAATATGACATCGGTCCACCCTTTGCAGCTAGAACAGCTTCAACTCTTCTGGGAGGGCTGTCCACAAGGTTAAGGAGTGTGTTTATGGGAATTGTTGATCGTTCTTCTAGAAGCGCATTTTTGAGGTCACACACTGAAAGTTGGACGAGAAGGCCTGGCTTTCAGTCTCTGGTCTAATTCATCCCAAATATGTTCTATCTGGTTAAGGTCAGGACTCTGTACAGGCCATTCAAGTTCATCCATACCAGACTCTGTCATCCATGACCTTGCTTTGTGCCCAGGTGCTCAGTCATGTTGGAGGAGGAAGGGGCCAGCTCCAAACTGTTCACACAAAGTTGAAAGCATGGAATTGTCCAAAATGTCTTTGAATTCAAAGTTCCTTTCACTGGAACTGAGAGTCCAAGCCCAGCTCCTAAAAAAACAACCCCACACCCTCCTCCCAAACTTTACACTTGGCACAATGCAATCAGACAAGTACTGTTTAAAAAATAACCATAAAAACGGGTGAAACCCAGAATTGCCAGATGGAGAAGCACGATAGAATCCAGTGGCGGCTTGCTTTACCCCACTGCAGCCGACGCTTTGCATTGCACTTGTTGACGTATGGCTTGGATGCAGCTGCTTCACCATGGAATCTCATTCCATGAAGCGAATCTGAAGGCCACAAAAATTCAAGAGTTTTGTAGTGACTGACTTTGTAGAAAGTTGGCGACATCTTCACACTATGCACACCGCCATCCGATGACCTCGCTCTGTAAGTTTACATGGCCTACCATTTTGAGGCTGAGTTGCTGTTGTTCCCAAACACTTATTTTTTCTTATAATACAGTTGACTGGAATGTTCAGGAGCGAGGAAATTTCCTGTGGGCATGGAAGTAATTGGAACACTTGATTCTGATAGTAATTTGAATGGGTGAACACATACTTTTGGCAATATAGTGCAACTTTTTGGATGAAGGCCCGTCATCTCAAATTAAATTAGGCAAAAACGGAGCTTCTTATAGTTATAGCAAAAACCTCAATTTATCATGACCTGACCTTCCAATTTGATGGCTCCACAATCTCTCCAGCCGTCTTGGTCCGTAACCTGGGTTTAACTCATCTTAAACTATGATCAGGTCACTAAAACGGCCTGTTCCTGCAGATTCATTCTGTAAAACATCATGAAAATCAGACCTTTCCTAACAGAACAGGCTACTCAGCTGCTGGTCCCAGCTTTCATCCTCTTTCGGCTGTACTATTGTAACGCTTTGCTTGCCGGTCTCCTAATCAGGCCTCTAACTGATTCAAAACTCTGCAGCTTTGATACTATTGTGTAGCTGGTTTCTCCTTAACTACTAATGAAGTCGTTTTGGTAAATATATTTTAAATGTCCTATATTTTATTTATTTACTTTTTTAAGTTTTCAATAAGCTCTTTTAATTGGTTTGATACATAATGTAAATGTACATTATTTGTAGTATTTTAGATTTGTTAATGACTGAAACCAGATTTCTTGAGTTCAACTACATAATTAAGTACATTTTATTCAGATTCTGACATGGCTTTGCTTCATAACAACGCTGCAACTGTGTTAGCATTTTTTGGCTTTTTAGCAATTGTATGTGTTTATGCAAATTCTAACTGTAACTCTGTGTAAAGGTAAATCAAAGATGTTCAGTGTTATTTGCGTTTTTATAGTGGATGCCGCAGAACAGTTGGGGACAAACCGAAAGTTGGTCGAAAGGCTGGTGGAATGGTGTGAGGCTAAAGACCACGCAGGAGTAATGGGAGAGTCTAACCGTCTGCTCTCAGCACTAATTCGGCACAGCAAATCGAAGGTCTTACCCATGTGTATCAAAATAATAAAAAAAATGGGTGATCTTATTAAATATGGTAAGTAAGTAACTCTTTGTTCTGTACAGGAAGTGGTACGGACAGTCATTCAGTGTGGCGGTGTGAAGCATTTGGTTACCATGGCGACAAGTGAGCACATGATCATGCAAAATGAAGCACTGGTTGCTCTGGGACTCGTAGCAGCACTAGATTTGGGTACGATGCAAATCTATTGATCTAATCAGCTACACATTTTAAATTTATAATAGTGAAAAAATGTATTAGTCTATCTGTTTATTCCCATTTAAAAAAGTATTATAAACAGCACAGCTCTCTTGTGTTTTTTTTTAACGTTTAAAACTATATTAAATGATAGAATGTCATATTTTTAAATGTATTTATTTTGCTATTTTAATTGTATTGTGTTTCAAAGCTTGCATAGTTTATTCTAATATCTACATTTACATTACATTTACATTTAGTTATTTAGCAGATGCTTTTATCCAAAGCGACTTACAAATATCCCAACTTGATGTTTGGGATCAGAACACAGGGTTGAAACAACACCCTGTTATATCTCAAACATATGCCCCATCTTCGAAGGGAGTAGTTAACAGCATGGTAAGATATTTTCAGTTTCTTGGCAATATCTTGCATTGAAGAGCCTTCCTTCCACAATACAACAATGGACTGACTGGTCTCTAAAGAAAGTTGCTTCTTTCTGGCCACTTTGAGCCTGTAAGCAAGCCAACAACTGCTGATATTTCAGATTAGCCTAGAGTGTTGTGCTCCCTTTTATGCTCACTTATTAGTATAAAGTTTTTTAGCTGTGCATCACAATTAAGCAAGAGGGTTCTAACAACCAACTAGCCCAATAACATCCTTAACTTTAATTGGAATTGCATGAAATTGTGTTTTTCTTTCAAAAAGACGAAAATTTACAAATGATTCTAAACTTTTGAACGGTTGTGTATGTACACTGCTCAAAAAAATAAAGGGAACACTTAAACAACACAATGTAACCTCCAGACCTGCATGGGATAGTAATTTTGATTTACATTTTGATAATTTTTATGTTATTTTGTTCTCAATGCATTCCACTGTCTACTAAATAAAGATTTTCAACTGAATATATCTAAATATCTAAATATTTTATTCATTTAGATCTAGGATGTGTTTTTTAGTGTTACCTTTATTTTTTTGAGCAGTATATATAACTGAATAATATAATATGTCATATCTAAAATATTTTACCAGATTCAGCAGAGAAAGATTTCGTTGGAGCCACACTGGTCCAGGTGTTGCACAAGCTGCTAACAGAGGACAAAAGTGCTCATGAGATCAAATACAACTCCATGATTATTATCTGCTCAGTCATGGGTTCAGGTGAGTTTGCTATTGAGTTGTATGTCTGTATGTTTTATGGTTTGGTTTTTATGGTTTCACTGTGTGGTTTAACATGCAAGTTGACTTAAAAAAAATGTTTCTATGTGAGGAACATCTCTAGTAAAGTGACTGAGTGTACTGTCCACATAGTGTTATGTCTGTTTCTAGCATCAATTTTGGAATTTGTTTAGAAAACATACTTTTCTAAATAAAATAATAAATGTTACCACTGCACAATTATGTACCCTACGAGATTATTGTACTGGATGTAATATTGCTTCATTGTACATTTTAAGTATTTGCTTATTAACTGTGGGCTTTCTGTTTGCTTTCTACTGCGCCTCTCCTCAGAACCACTACACAAAGAGATACAGGAGCTGGCCTTTATAGATGTGGTATCCAAACTTCGCTCACACGAGAACAAAACGGTGGCTCAGCAGGCCTCGCTTACAGAACAGAGGCTAACGGCGCAGAGCTAAAAGACACTTTACCACCTGACACAACATGCACTCTACCCTGCCAACACTTCTTATCCACTCTTCTATGACTCTTACTGTTCCCTACTGTCATGTGCCAAGGTTTTGAATCCTATTCTGCCTCCCTGTTCTAAAAATTCCTTTCTCATCGAGCTCTTTTCACGCATGCACTCAATACATCGGACATCGTAGACAGCCTAACGCAATAGATGTGAGTGAGATACCAGAGTGTGCAGCGCTAAAAGACCATAGCTGTGATAAACAATTCACAATTTTACAATTCCTTGATGAAGAAAAAAAAACTGCAAAAAATATAAAAAGAACTAGACAATAACTACATGAGGGCTAGAGGAAAAACTAGTGCAGCCATACACTTTTACTGTGTAAACACCCATGTGTTCTGTGTAGCTTGATTACCTGCATGTTTTATTAGTCTTATTTATTGGAGTGTCTGTTTAGTTCACCAAGTCAGACCTCACTGTAATGATATACCTGCTATACCACCCTTCTTTCCTTCCAACACATACGAGTAGAGAACAAAATGTGTTTGTACTCTAGATGGGCCTTTAGGACTGGACAGTACCTGTTAGAGTCTTTGTCCTTGTTCTTAATATCTTAATATCTTATGTGAAGTGTTATGCAAAGCTTTGGACTTAAACAACATGTTTTGTTGATTTTCTAAGTGTCATTAAGTTAACACCGCCTCTATATGAAACAACATTGGTTTTTAGCATTTTTTTCATGAACGCTTTCTTTTTGTGTAGCAAAGTGTCATTCAAATTACTGAAATGTTCTCTGTGGAAGATGTGGTAAGCTAGTCGTTTCACTTAGAAAGGCAATGAAATATGGATTTGGACCAGAAGTAGCCAAACTTTTGCATAAGTCTGTATATAAACGACACGTTTTGGGTATATTATAAGCCTTCTAAATTATAAATAATGGATTCTGTTTATATTCATATGGAAAATATTAACAAATATTCATTCTACTTTTTTGAGCTGCTCCATATGGTGTCGTTTTTATGAAAGTTGCCCGGGCAGTGTCTTGGCATCGTGGGATACCAAGGAGAATCACGAGGGATGGCTGTACAGCTTCAGTGACTCTATTATATAGTTTAGGAGTAAGTTCTCTGCATAAATACTTTTCCCACACATGACGTGTCGCAGCAACTGGTAAAAACAACCCAATAAAACCTAATTATTGTGTTCAAGTTTGGAATGGTCACTTCTTGCCGATGTAGAGTCAGCTTAATGGATTGTACCATCACTAACATTGTCTCCGACTGCTGCTCTATTTGAACTGGTGGTGAGGTTTCAACATGCATGGGAAAAGAGAAAATATAATTTTTTAGGGATATAGACACTAATGCTTAGCCTGGTTATATAGACTTTTAGTGATGCTTGACATGTCTGTACCCACACAGTAAGAGGTAAGTATCATTGTGGTGTTATTATTTTTTCATTTCACCCCACAGTTTTACAAACCGCAGACCCTGAAATTTTTAAGATACAGTATTTGTGACTTTGACATCCATAGTGCTGTGTATTTTTAATTGTAGTTCACAGTTTTAAGGCTGAGATGACAAAGGAATAGATGGATATCGTTTTTACCACTATTATCTGGCAAATATCAAATATTTACTTTTTAAAAAGTAAAAGGTTAGAAACTTCACTACTAAAAAGTAGTTTTGCAAAACGATCGTACGAGAATGGTCACATGTCGGTTTAAATTGGTATCTCATACACATACATTTTTCTCTCTATTTGTATCCTTATTTAACCCAGCTGCTTTTTCTATAGACAAATTCAGTACCAAATGGTCGCACGCTGTGATTGGTTAGAAATGTTGCACTGCTTTGCGACTTGTGTGGAAAAGGTAATACGGAACCGCTCTTACAGCAGGTGTACTAATGTGCAGACAGATTAAGAGCTCATTATGGGTATGGACAAACCATGTACCATGGCAAGTGACTCAGCCTGGGATTTTTGGATTTTGGGCCCAAATACCTCCGGAGTTCTCAAATCCACAAAATCAGTTATTAAGAAAATAAACAACAACAACAACAAAAAAAAAAATGAACCACTTTCCAATGTTTAAGAAAATATGTGCTTTGTTAGATTGTGTACATGTAAACTGTGCAACACTTAACTTCCTGAGATGGATTTTTTTTGCATGTTTGTCTTTTCTCAGGTGACAGACTCACAAATCATGCATTTTCATTTGCATGTTGAGGTACTGTTCCACACTGGTGAAATCAATTCATGTTCTATATCAGGTTTGTGCTCTTAGGGAACTACACAGCAATCCAACGTATCTGTAGTAACTGCATTAAAGGAATAAACTCAGCTAGCTGTTGTAAATGTCACTGAATAATTGTACATTTGAGAGCTAAAATCTGATTATTAAAGAAAACTGCTGGCTAGACTGTTCTTTGATATCTTTTTGTTTCCTAAATGATGACTTTAAAATTAGTCATGTCATTTATTATTCATCACAAATATTATTAACATATTTCTGGTTTCGCTTCACTTCTTTATTTAACTAAGAAAATTAGGTTTAATGAAATCTTGTAACACACTACCAAAAAGTCCATGGCAGAGATTATTATAAAACAGGCGGCTCTGGTCCTTAAATCTGATTGGCTGAGCCGCTTGTCTAGCCATGACATTATTCACAATAATCCACACCTCTGACCAATTCACATTTATATAAATGCATGATATAAAATATAATATGAATCTTGAATTTTCCCTCAAAACTTTTTCATGAACTGCATTCTGTAATTTTTTTTTAATATATGGCAGTATTTGATTGTTGAAGAAATCAGAAATCTTTTACTTGTCAGGGTTAATTTAATAAAAATGGACTGGATTACGTCAGTCAAGCCGAGTTTATTAGCAATTTTGCTTTTTAGTCAACATATTTATTAATTAAACTGTTTTATAATTAATGTGTTTGTAATCATTTTATAAAAGCAATTAGGCACTTATGGTTGTGCATTGTTGTGAATAAACCACAGGATGAGATAACGGCACTCTGCTTGCGCGTCCTGCCCAGTAACACCTCTTTCCCGCGTTTTTTTCACAATAATGAATGCCTTCTTGTGCCTTATTGCTTTAGTATTACATTATTCTTTTTGGAATTTTTTTTATTGGAAGAAAGAATGCTCTTATAAAGACACATCATCTTATGAGCCTAACTTTCTGTCATCGACTGGAAGAAGTGTCTGTAAATACAAACTTTGTACTGGAATTCAGTCGTGCCAGACCCTTACAGTGGAGTAAGTATTTTATCCACCACTCATTTTGAAATGTTCTACTCTGACAAATTAAACTGTCCATGATTTTCATGGTAGCTTTATTTTAACAGATTTCATTTATTGTATTTGATCCCCTAAAAACCATAACTAACGTTTGCTCCCACAAACCACTGACACACCCTCATTTCTCAGAATCTGTCCCAAATTGTCACCTGTATTAAAGGCTACCTGCCAACAGACGGCAACATCTTCACCATAGGCAAGGCTAAAGAGCTGTCTAAAAATAAGAGGTTAAAAACCAAGCAAAGAACTACATGGGAGGAGCTGGTTAATGATCTCAGGGCAGCAAAATCCTGGGTGACAACCTCCTTGCCCCTGCCAGTGGACTGAAAATGGGTCATGGATCGGTCTTCAGACACGACAACGAGCCAAAACATACAGCCAAGGAAACAAGGAGTGGCTACATAAGAAGCATATCAAGGTCATGCAATGGTCTAGTCAGTCTCCTGACCTCAGTCAAATAAAACATTTATGGAGAGAGCTGAGGCGTTGTGTTTTCAAATACATGCCTGAAAACGTAAGGATTTGGAGATGATCTGCAGTGGGCCAAAATTACTCCTGAAATGTGTGCAAACCTTATAAAACCTACAGGAAACGTCTGACGGCTGTACTTGTCAACAAGGGTTTTGCCACCAAGCATGAAATTATTTTTCTCAGCAAGTATGAATTTTTTTCTTTTTTTTATTGTATGTGTCATGGTTAAAATAAAGCTGGCATAAAATTCTAAGAAGTTTCTTTATTTTTTTTTGTAATAAAACCTTAAAGTTAGTTGGGGATCAAATTTCCTCCTCTGTATATTAGGTCTGTTTGCATGCTTATTCAGATTGTGAACAGATCTGCTGACACACTGGAGAATTCAGGGTTTGAGTGAACATTTTTAAATTTGGATCACTTAGCTACCTAGAATAAAAAAATAATCATCCGGGCATAAAAACAAGACACTGCAGAGTTAGTGATATACTTAAACCTTGTTTAGTAAAAGCCATAATTGTCCTGTAAATCCAGAAATGGCAGGTACTCCATTGTTCTGACCGGATTATAAAACTACTGATTGCAAATTTGCACATTTAAGCTTTGTGGTTAAGGAACCAGCCTTGTGTTCTGAAGGTCCCTGATACGATTTCTGGTCCCACCAAGTACTATGGCTGAAGTGATATTTTTTCATGGTGTGGGAACAACAGGACAAGAGTATGGGTCCTAATTTAGATAAAATTGATACAATTGTATTTCTTAGTAAGTGAGAATTTTTGCAGCAATTTTCTGGTTTATGAAGGTCAACACACTTATTCGTTACTCTTTCATTATTTCATAGTAAAAATTACACAGTCATGGACTATTTTTTAAAGTTTGTGGACAATAATCAACAGCATTAAATATGAAGAAACTGCATTTTAAACATTGTTTTTAAGAACTTATAACGCTGCAAGTAATTTGTGGTACCTGTGCTTTTGTTAAAACCCTTAGTTCTTACAATGATTGTTTTTATCAGATACATATTACTAACTTAATGGCTGTTTCTTATTTGGCAGTGTAAAATTCAATAAAACATTCAGTAAAACAAATCATAAAGGAATCAAAACTTTCTTAATCTCTGGGTCCCCCTACAGTTCCAGAGTGCAATTCATTTTAAAACCACTGTCACAAATAACAGAGGCATAACTAATAGACAGCTGTGCATGTCCGTTTGTTGCTAAAGTAACAAATGGATACAACATAGATTTCAAAAGTGAAAGAACCAATGTCAACTTTATTAAAAATAAGCAATATTATAGGATTTCTTAATAAATTGACTAATTGGCATCTTGGTGTGTGATGAGCAGTGAATCAATGCCAGAAAATCATTCATTCAGTCACTTCCACTTAATCCTCTACTAGGGTCATGGGGGGCGTACCCCATGCCCATCCAAGGAAAAATGTTTTGGGCACTGCGCAGATATACCCCAGGACAGGGCATCAGTCTATCGCTGAGCATACAGCTTCACACACAAACACAGAATATAGGGGCAATTAAAAAAAATACATTTACCTTGAATCCATGGTTTTGGACTGTGGAAGGAAACTGCAGAACTTTGAGAAAACCAACGTGGACAAGAGGAGAACATTGAAACTCCACCCAGATTTGGATTCAAACGAGAAATGGTTTGGACGGATGGAATTGGACGTGCCAACAACTAAGCCCGCCAGAAAATCAAGTCCAGCCTAATTGCATAATGAACAAACAGGTGTTAAATAATAAAGAAAATCAAAAGTCTGTCCTTTTCTTAACACTTTAGTACCAATTTATTCCAGAATGGCAAAATTGTGGCTTACTTAATTGATGTACTGGTTACATTCGGTCATTTAGCAGACGCTTTTATCCAAAGTGACATACAAGTATCCTATCTTGTTTGGGGTCAGAAGACGGGGTTAGTAAAACACCCCTGAAGCGATAAGAGTTAAGGTTCTTGGTCAAGGACCCACATAATTATTGGTCGCCTCTATACAATCTCCCCTCAGAAGCCGGCCTCTAGGTCTATCAATTTCTAGGGCCATTAATTTCTACTCAAGTGCAAGAGGCATCCTGCTGCAACAGTGAACATTTTGCAAAGTTCATTTAAACTCAGTCATTGTTTGTCTAAAAGGGTATCGATTTTAAGACAAAAGTGATTTAGATTTTTTATAAAATGAATTCACTTCAAAAGTTTACCTTCTTTGTGATTACAGTAGTCTACCAATGTGAATTCCTTATAATCATTTTTTAAAATTCATAGTTTAATGCAGCACTAAAAGATCCACAAAACAACCAGTAAAACATGTAAATTAATGGTAAGATTATTCCATTCTGCTTAAATGGGAAACTACTAATATATTTACAGACACAGCAATAAAATAATAATAGAAAGAGAAACATGATTACTTAGATAACGAGGATAATGGATAAGATCTAAAATTCAAAGATACTTTTAACTCAGATGAAATAAAATTCCAGACTTAATGCAGATAATTTTATTATAACATGACTTTTATACATTTATAAAAACCAAGCTAGTGACTTGCAACTTTAATTGTTAATTACAGCGGCAGCAGTTTAACAGAGGCTCAGTTAGACACATTTAATAAGCACATAAGTAATACATTTGCTTAGCATAAATCTGCATGAGCTTAAACAATTTCAAAGAACTACACAGTTTGTCGTTTATGAGCAAACCTGTTTACTTATTCTACAGGTCTTTCAATTAAACTGAAATTATTTAATGCATGGCAAATCCTACATGATGCATACTAAAATACTCGCCTTAAAGAAAAGTACTAAAAATCTCAGATATGTTTATGTATACATGTGTACATATATACACACACACAAATGAAAATGTATGTACGGTTTTAGACAGATGTCCCTCACAAATGCCTGTCTGTAAATTAAAAACCAGTACACAATTGAGTTCCTGCAAAACATACAATGCAATACATTTTGCAGATCCAAATGCCATCCATCCTTCACACATAAACGAAAAAAATGTAGTAACTGTAGTGGGTCCTACTGTATGGTTTAAAGCTGCATTCCTAAATCCCAGGTTGCAGCTGAAGGAGGGCGGAATCTTTAGGACATCTATGAATACTTATACTTTACATCAGGTCACTTTGCCGATGCCTTCACCCAAAATGACTTGAGCTTATAGCTCCAACAAGGTTGAAGTTATTTTAAAAATCTTTTGTGAATAAAATGTTTTATTTCAATTACATTTTTAAAATTAAATCTATTCCAAAACATTTAATTTTAAATTTAGATTCTAGAGCTTTTTAAATTTATATTTTATGCCAAAAACTGGATGAATGAAGGCCATAAATGATGTAGAATTCCTATTCCTTGGTTGTAGCCTAGGCTTTAGAATGGAATGTATTACAAAGAGTTTGCATGTAACATCACAGCAGGTAGATGTCACTGTGGTTACACTCACTCAGTAATAGAGGTACTTGTTCGTAAACAGCTTCACAAAAAAATAATACTGATGAATAAAAATAGCAACAATTTAAACTTGATGTTAATCATGTAAATAGCTTAGCAAGCAAATTGGAGCTACCTTTTATAGATTGCAGAGAAGCAATATTAAACAACTGTCAGCACATGCAAGCAATTAGAAGGCAGTATGAAGATGCTAGACAAGAGATTGCAACAACTGGGGTTTTTTGGTCAAGGTGAGACAATGATTAGCAGATCCTGTAAATTTTTAAACTGACACTTTTAACATACCTTAAAATATACCAAAGCCTACCAAATGAAAAGCGAACTAAATTTGTGCGCTGAATGTGCGGCACAGGCTGTACAAAGCCATGGTGAATATCTGAATAAAAAATATAAAAGGCAAATTTGTCCAAGCGTGTTCATATTTTTTAACATCATTTTGAGGAGGCTACAGTTAAAATAGAATTTTACCCTTATGGTCGCTGAATTGACGGTCTTCAGATTTGCACTTTAACCAGGATTTATTGTACTTTTTACTGTAAATTGTTCAGTAATGTTAACATATTTTTACTCAATACTGAACAAATGTAAAATAACCACTAAGCTATGGACGTTATTAGTCAAATATTTATGTTTCTGAAATTAAATCTGATACTGCAGTGCATGAAAAATTATCACTTCAGTCAATGTTGACTAAATGGACTCCTACTTTCTTTAAAACAGTGTATGTATTTGTCCTTATACTGATGATACCCAAAATAATAATAAAAAAAAACCACAAACACATATATTGTAGATTTTTGTCCTTAGGGTGCTGAGTGTGGAATACTATAGTAAAAACTATTTACACAATGGAAATTACATTGGTGCAGGACACATTTTACACATGTTCCAATGAACTTGGCATGTAGCATTGTTCTTTTGCTGGTGATTTTACTTAGAAGTAGACCTGTTTATCTAAAAAAAATATGAGGTAAGAGAATTATTTGTACTGGCATATAATCTTAAAATGCCACACAGTTCAGTTCATTACCTGAAAAAGTTGAAGGGAAGTCTAGTGGTTACTTCATGTCAACAAACTGTAGAGGAAACAAAAATGGAATAACATAAAAAATAAATCAGATATTTCTAGTTCCACTGCGGAATTCACAGTTGTCACAGGGTTAGACACTGAGGTGAGAGAACTGACAAAATGCTTCCAGTGTTGCTTCCTAACTGGACAGGTTGATCACACAGAAGTGTGGCTACATTGTGTTGTTTTAAGTGTTCTCTTTATTTTTTGAGAAATGTATTTTGTATCATGCATTTATATGAATTTTGTCAGCGGTGTGGATTATTGTGAATAATATCACAGCTAGACAAGCGGCTCAGCCTACTATAAGTTAATATCCTTTGAAAAGCAAATTACATTGGGATGCAAATATTGTGCTCCATGCCCCCCACCCCGCCAAATTGTTACCTAATAAGTACCTGAGTCTACTTACATGATTTTCAATAATTCAGTTTATATTTTTACAATACATAACAGAATGTATTGTAAAAATATAAATATTTACCTATATAAACAAATATTCATGCTTTAATTACTAGTTATTCCAATCTAACATAACTCCACTTTTAACTAGTGGCATTTAAAGCCAATATCTTTACGTTCAATGTCCTCAGAATTCACCCTGATGTCCTTAAAGCTCAAAGCTGTGATGAACGGATTTTTAACGCTTCAGTAAGTAAGAAGGATTGAACAAAGAATGTTTTGTGGCTTGCCCAGTGAGGGTGTGGAGGTCATCATGCATAAGCGGGGACAAAAATCTCAAATAGAACGTCCTTTTTTTTTGACAAAATTACTTACCAGCTTGCCTGCACAGCTTCAATATCACTCACTAAGTTTTGAGCCAGGCATATTCCAAAGATCTGTCAAAAAATAAATGAACACATTAAAGTGCCAATAAATACTTGTCTTTTTAATTGTTTGCCGAAGAACAAAAATGCTTTCTTTTTTTTTGTCAATTTCGGTCGGAAAATATTTTATGCATCCATAATAAATACATGTACTCATAGATATAAACATTACCTGTAGCAGTGCAATGCCAATAAAGATACCAGCCACTACTGTCAAGTTATCCTGCAGCCACTTTTCAAACTGAGGCACACATCCTTTGACATGTATAAAATCTTTCTGTTCAGTATCCTACAAACACATAGAATAACACATATTATTTAAACACTTTATTATTCAAACACATCCATTTTTAAATTAAAAGGCATAACAACATGGGTTGAGTAAATCATTTGGTGGCCACAGCTGCACTGTTTTGACCATGTTGGACTTTAAGAACACATAAAAATGTAAAACAGGAAATTAAATCTACTGCGTGATTAACAAACAATCATAATTATTTTATTTAAAATATCTTACAAAATAAGAAGTAAAGTTAGATTAAAATAATGAATGTTTTGGTGCTTTATAACTTATAAATAAATGTATCCTGTGTTAATAAAGACAGAGGTCATCACACTGCATTTGTTTAATTTTATGGTTGCAAGTAAAAAAAAAATAAATAAAAAAAAAGTGTAAATCTCTGCAGGATGGAAAAGTGGATCGAAAAGTTATTGCTATAGGTTTTCTGCTGATGTGTCCAACTTGTGATACACTCACAGAAGCCATGTTAAAAACCCATTATGTTTTAAAAAACAGACAGCATCTGTGATTGGAGTGAAGACCTACAGAGGGCTCTGTCTGCTCATTGTGAAAGTTTTCCAGATGATTTGACACTTGTGGTAGCTCAGTGGTTATGGTGTTGGGCTAGCAATCTAAGGGTTGTGGGTTCAAATCCCAGCTCCACTGAAGTTACAAATGTGGGTCCATGAACAAGGCCCTTAATCCTTATTGCTCCAGGGATTCTGTATGTAACCCTGTATTCTGACCCCAACTATCAAGTGGGGTACTGGTAAATCGCTTGGGATAAAGGCATCTGCTATAAGGAAGGGGGAGGGGGGGGAAAAAAAAAAGGCCAAATTATCTCTTTTCTTATATATAAACTTTTAGGTTAGCAATATGATGCATTTACATGGATATAAATTTAATGAATTATATGACAAAAAACAGGTGCTTAACTTACGACTTTAGCTCGTACATCATATCCACATTGTGTGTTGATTACATCCTCCTAAATAAAATAGACCATAAAACATTCAAACAGCCTAAGTAATAAAAATATAAGTGTGATGACTAAATATTCAATATTTCTGAGATACAAGAGGTTTAACAAATATACAAAAAACCTTTTTTATTTTGTATTGTTTTTTTTCTCCCTCTTATTCAGTAAATGATCATAATGTCCTGACCAATATTTTAACAAAAACAGTAACTGAGGTTAGATGAACTCTGGGAAAACACAAGATATCCAAGATGCATTGTTAGGTCTAAATGTATATTTAAAACAGAGTACCTCCATTTTCACAAACCACTGAAAAAGTCATTGAAAAAACTAACAATATATAATTTGTTATACTAGGATAATAGGATGCGAATCCTATGTAAACACTCAATTTCTGATGGCTGGAGCCCAGATAAAACACAAAATGCTGAGTTAAGTTTCCTATGTTGCTTTTGCTGGGTCTTTACTGTAGCCAGATTTATTAGTTGTTCAGGTCTGCTGCCTTAAATCTTCATTAAGTTCATTTTGTTAATTTTGATTAAAATCATGTCACTGAGTTGAAACTATAAACACGTGTTCTTATTTTATGTTGTCTGTAAAAACGTAGCTGTTACTTTTAAAGGATTTATATACACACAAGGCATCTTATATGGCACATTTCAGGCGTCAAACATAAAGATATGAAATTGTCATTTTTTGTAAACAATCAACAATAAGTGGGACACAATCATGTCCCAAGTATTGGACATTTTAAACCTTTTTAAAAATAAAAATCGGGGCGCAATATTATTCGGTCCCTTTACTTTCAGTGCAGCAAACTCACTCCAGAAGTTCAGTGAGGGTCTTTGAATGATCCAATTGTTGACCTAAATGACTGATGATGATAAATAGAATCCACCTGAGTGTAATCAAGTCTACTATGAATGCACCTGCTCTGTGATAGTCTCAGAGTTCTGTTTAAAGCGTAAAGAGCATCATAAAGACCAAGGAGCACACCAGAAAGGTCCAAGATACTGTCGTGGAGAAGTTTTAAGTCGGTTTTGGATACAAAAAGATTTCCCAAGCTATAAACATCTCAAGAAGCACTGTGCAAGTTATCACATTGAAATGGAAGAAGTATCAGACCACTGCAAATCTATCAAGACTTGGTCGTCCCTCTAAACTTTCAGCTCAAACAAGGAGAAGACTGATCAGAGATGCAACCTAGAGGCCCATGATCACTTCGGATGCAGAGATCTACAGCTGAGGTAGGAGACTCTGTCCATTAGGCAATAATCAGTCGTACACTGCACAAATCTGTCTTTTATAGACAAGCGGCAAGAAGAAATCCATTTCTTAAAGATATCTATAAAAAGTTTAGTTTAAAGATTTATCTTCCAACAAGACAATGATCCAAAACATAAAGCAAAATCTACAATGGAATGGTTCACAAATAAATGTATCCAGGTGTTAGAATTGCCAAGTCAAAGTCCAAAACCATGAAACCATTCAAGAATCTGTGAAAAGAGCTGAAAACTGCTGTTCACAAACTCTCTCCATCCAACCTCACTGAGCTTGAGCTGTTTTGCAAGAAAGAATGGGCAAAGAATTCAGTCTCTCGATGTGCAAAACTGATAGAGACATACCCCAAGTGACTTGCAGCTGTAATCGCAACAAAAAGTACTACAAAGTATTATAGCAAGGGGGCGAATAATTTTGCTCGCCCCACTTTTCTAAAAAAAGTTTAAAATATCCAATACATTTTGAATACTTTTGCATGGCACTGTATGTATGAAATGGATGATTAGTATAATAAATATAAATATGTAATAAATACATTTTTTATTTATTTGAGAATAAGTGAAAACAGAGTGCATCTGAGCTCAGTTTTGAGTGTCTAGCCAAAAGCTGTGAATACTTATGTACATATAACATTGTTGCAATTTATTTTTAATAAATTTACAAAAAAGTTAATTTTCCCCACTTTATCATCGTAGGATATTATGTGTAAAGAATTTTAATGGAATCATTTAATTTAATAATAATGCTGCAACATATGTGGAAAGTGTTAAACACTGTAATCTGTATCTGGTTCACTGTATAAAAATCAAACTTGTAGACAAACCTTGGTCCACCCAAGTCAACAACTTCCTCATACGTCCCCATGTCATCAGAAAACCTGACACACATTGTGGAACTTGGGTCATAAAGCTTTAAAAACTTGTATGGCACCTTCTTATACAGAGGTGCGATTGATTTTACATTTGCATCGTTGTTACTGGTTGACTTTTACAGCGAGATCCAAGAGTACCTCAGCCACAGGCCTTTGAAAAGGTCTCAAACTCCTACTGGAATTAAAAACACTGATTAGGTCTAATCTGTTAGGGGCCACATACTGACTCAATATTTCTTAGTAAATACTGATTTTCATAAAGTTCTAAGTAGAATAAAAATGGGGCATCATGGCATTTATTCCTAGGGTTGTGCAATGTTGAAAAAAAAATTATATAAAAATTATTGCAAATAATAATAATGATAATTTATCACAACATATTTTCAGAAGTTAAACCCAAATCACAAATAAATATAATAGACAGTAATTTGAAAACTTTTCAAAAAATGTATGTTTATTTTTTGAGAATTCTTTTGAAAGGTAAATTTGCATTATTTGCATTATTATACTGCTCATGTGCAAATTGCAATTAAAACTTTTTTCTAACCTTTTGACATAGCCAAAGCTAATCTCTGGACCTTTATTTCCTCAAGCTTGCACGGCGTGTCATATTGTATTCTATACCATACAAGGCATAAATAAAAAATCATATTGGGATTTGTAGAAACACTAGTGTGTCCGTAAAATATATCAGTTTAGGATTCACAGCAAATAAAAACTTTATTTTATATATTTAGTGAATTTCCTTATTTTTTTTCTTATTTTTTTTTTAAACGCACATTTTTATTCATCACTTCCGTTATTCCGTCTGTATTTTCTGCATCGCTGAATCATGACAAATAATCAGGGTGCAGTGACTTTGATCTCTTAAGGAGTGTTTTAGACTGGTGTTCGCTTTTAATAATGTCTGAATGCACATTGTTATAACAATGCAGATATGATCGTAGCCTATACATATCGAACAACTGTACTTGTTCGCCTTGTAAAAACATGTATAACCAAAGTATGCTATTATTATATGGAGAATTAGACTTTCTTGTAGTTTACATAGATCTTTATATTTACAAAATATATGCTGGGATGATAACTTGCAGCTGATCCTAAATACTAGCTAGTATTGCGAGATTTATCTCCTCATTAGTGGAAGACATGTCTATGGATACGTAGGCTGAATAATTATTTTTAACATCTGCATCTTTGCTCTCACCCAGTCCAGTGTAGCAGACAGAGGTCGAAGCTGTAACACTTTGCAACGACAAGCCGCATTACAACAAATTGTGCCACAATTTGAGTTTGGTGCTGTATCGCTAAATGTTAAGCCACCGTGGTATGACTTTTTGTTTCCAAGATACCTCTTGGAAGGCTGCCAATCTGATTTATCTTGAGTGTCAGAGTCCAAACAGTTATTCTAAACATCAGAAAGGATGTGTGACACATTTTAAAATACAGTAGAGATGAACTGAACTCGGGAAACCAAGTTTACTGAAAAATGCAAAACAAAAAAGGCCAAATAAGAAAATACACCAGAAAGATTAAAAAGATTTCCCAAGCTTTGAACATCTCACGGAGCACTGTTATTATCTGGAAATGGAAGGAGTATGGCACAAATGTAAACCTAACAAGACACGGCCGCCCCCCCAAAATTACAGGCCGTATTATGATACCTGCTATAGGACCCAAGAGTGTGAGCTTAGGAAGCTCAGAAACGGGAGCAACAGAGGATGCTAAATTGCGTTCCCTACTGATTTCTGAGTCTCTGGGTAAATATACAAGAGAAGTTAAATTTGTAATTGGGCAGATACATTTGTATTTAGTGGTAATTATTGAAAACTCTGGACTTACTTTAAGGGAAGGGAAGAAGGTCTTATACAAAAAATCTTGTGAAGCAGCAACCCATCAAGCTCCTGACCATCACAAAGCACAGGGGCACTAAGTTTTTTCCACAACCAATTAGACATTCAATACTGTAAAGAAAATGAAATTGTTAAAAAAATGAATGGAACTGTACTCTGACAGAAAAGAAAGCAGACTAAACAGTCTATAGAGGACATATAGAAAATCTCAATTTATTATGTAATCATGGCAATGCTCAGGCACAAGGGAATGGAAATCTCACTTTAGTACAAACACACAGCCATGCTCAGTGGCAACAGACTGAGTTGATATATTAAGAATGCATACAGACACTCAGGTGCAACGGAATGGAATTCTCACTACATTAGGAATACACACTGATGCTTAACCAAGACTGAATAAAACCCTCACTTTCTTATAAATGTGATTGCAGTTGGTAATCATGCTATAATAATAAATGCTATAATAATAAACAGACCTGTAAATAATAAGAATACCTACCTTGCATCAGAAGGAATTTTCTCTACAAACTTATCTCTGAATTGATTAATTATTGTTTGTTAATTCCATGAGTTGTGAAACTCAAAGTTACCGAGGATATTCCCTTGAAGATACAGTCATTCCTTTCTCACCCATGATAGATTTGTGAGCAATATAACATCTTTGTTGTACGGCTCATGGTATTGTTCTCGGACCCTGGAAATATAGCATCACGATTTACTCAATTAAACTATATAGAATCACACACAAGGTCATAATTTTGATATATAGTTTTTTATTGTTAAAATGTTATTATGGTAATAAATTTAAATGCTACAATTAACTCCCATGGTATACAGCGACTTGCAAAAGTATTCATACCGCTTGAACTTTTCCATATTTTGTCACATTACAACCACAAACATAAATATATTTCATTGGAATTTATTGTGAAAGACAAACACAAAGTGGTATACAATTGTAAAGTGGAAAGAAAATTATACATGATTTAAAACATTTTTACATATAAAAAACTTAAAAGTGCAGTGTGCAAAAGTATTTAGCCCCCTTTTCTCTGAGTGCAACCAATTGAATTGAGAAGTTGCCTGATGACTGCTAATGACTAAAAATCTAACCACAGTACAAATACAGCTGCTCAGTGAAGGCCTCATTGGTTGATTAAGAGAATATTGGGGGGTAAACAGCATCATGAAGACCAATAAACACATCAGACAAGTCAAGAAGAGAAGTTTAAATCAGGCTTATGCTAGAAAAAGAATTCCCAAGCTTTGAACATCTCACGGAGCACTGTTATTATCTGGAAATGGAAGGAGTATGGCACAACTGTAAACCTAACAAGACACGGCCGTCCCCCCAAACTTACAGGCCGTATTATGATACCTGCTATAGGACCCAAGAGTGTGAGCTCAAAAACGGGAGCAACAGAGGATGCTCAATTGCGTTCCCTACTGAATTCAAGCTCTGGTGCAAGGGAATACCATGTGTAACACTGGCATGCTACTTGATGAGTGAGCACTCTTAGAGGAAACGGACAAGCACAGGAGACGTATGATCCTGTAACTCAAAAAAAAAGATATGCTTAGGGAGAATTTTTTTTGTGAAGGTGAGTGCTGGATTTAAACCCAGTCATAATTTGCTTTTCGTAACTAGCATTGTGGATTGGACGGGGGAGGAAAAAAAAAAAATAAATCTCATGAGTTTCACTTGACCGTGGGTTTAAATGAGTGTGCTTTAAGTTATATATATTCTGTCCTGGTAAGGTAGGATAGTAACTTGTTATCTTTCTGATTATTTTGATGTTATTGTAGTTTTTGTTTGTTTGTTTGTTTTTCCACTGTTACCATTTGTGCTTCTCTAGTGATTAACCATAGTTAGTTTCAGTCTACCTTAAGGTGTGTATTGTTGGCAGGGCTTAGCATATATATTGAAGGCTCTTCTCCATCCTGGCTCCTAAATTGTAGAATGAACTTCCCCTTAATGTTCGAACAGCAGAGTCAGTAGCTATTTTTAAATTCTGTTGGAAGACCTATTTATTCCGCACTTACCTCAAATTTTCTCCCCCCAAAAAAACCCTACATGCACAATTCTGCAACAGTTTCTTGAGGATATTCTTGTTGGTTTCCTGTCTATTCAGAAAGATTCTGTTTACTGATATTGTCTTAAAGCACTTTTGTAAGAGGCTCTGGACAAGGGTGTCTGCTAAATACTGCAAATGTAAATAAATAAACTCATCCACAACCTTGTGATTTTCACTTGAAAGGGGAAATAAGGAAATATGAGTTATTAAAGGACAGTGTTCTCATGGAGTTTTCTTGGAAGCAGTTGGAGGAATCTGTCCACAGGACTCCTATTAGGTGTGCACAGCATTGGTTGTTATGGAAGAGTGGCAAGAAGAAGGCCATTGTTAAAAGAAACCATAAAAAGTCCCATTTGCAGTTTGCCAGAAGCCATGTTGAGGACATAGCAAACATGTAGTAAAAGGTGCTTTGGTCAGATGAGACCAAATTGAAATGTAAAACGTTATGTGTAGCAGAGAATTAACAGTGCACATCACTCTAAACACATCATTCCCACTGTCAAATATGATGGTGACAGCATTATGCTCTAGCATTGCATCTTTTCAGCAGGGACAGGGAAGTTTGTCAAAGTTGATGGGAAGATGAATGGAACAAAATAAAGGGCAATATTGGAAGAAAACCTGTTGGAGTCTGCAAAACTTGAGACTGGGGTCACCTTCCAACAACTTTAAACATAAAGCCAGGGCTACAATGAAATAGTTTAAAACAAAACATATTTATGTGTTGGAATGGCCCAGTCAAAGTCTAGACCTAAACCCAATTCTCAATTTGTGGCAAGTTTTAAAAACGGCTGTTTACAAACTACATCTAATCTCCAGTTATTAGATCACATACAGAGACACAAAAAGTCATGGTAAGCCACAGTCCCAGTCCAATCAAGAGAGGGAATCCCAGTCACGCCGCTGCTGTTATTCGACAGAGAGAGAACAGAGTCAAGAGTGTATGACTGAGGGAAGCAAGTTATGGACAATGGGTAATGGCTGTGGTAAGCACATACTTCCAAAATAAGGATGAGCACAGGGTGACCTATAAGAGTGAAGGCAGGTAGACTAAATCCTGTGTATACGAGGTTGCTTGAAATAGATTATAGACTGTAAGCTAGAGGCAGGAGAGAGTGTAGCTAGACAGCATCGGATAGTGGCTTGCAGGAAGATTGGTGGTTGTGAAGAGGGCAAAGGTAGAGCAGAGGTCCAAATGGCGGAAGCTGAGAAAGGAAGAATGTTGTGAGAAGTTGACAAAGATTTTGGTGATATTAAATACCGTCTAGTTGACTGGATAGCAGCAGCAACAGAGATTAGACAGACAGGCAGAAATGTACTTGGTGTGTCATCTGGACAGGTGAAAGACGGCAAGGAGACCTAGTGGTAGAACCATTAAGTGCAGGAAGTTATTCAGTGGAAGATGTTAGTGAAGAATAAAAGGGACAGGGAGAGGACTGAAGACCGTAAGCAGGAGTATAAGGAGA
>JAOUQT010022895.1:0-11721 GCA_025769995.1 Xyliphius kryptos
GTCTATATGTCAGCCTTAAAAGTTTATAGGGTAACTCTGGGTCCGTGGGCCATAATTTAGTTTTCGTGCCATGCTACACAATAAAGCCTCCTTGAATCCCAGAATAATAGTATGCATACATTCAGACTCCTACTTGGCTATAATTAGCTTTTTATCTTTACAGAATTGAACTAAATCATTTGTATGAACTTGAACCTGTTACTTTTGTGTTTTGTTGGATATTTGGCGGCATTAGCATTCCTTCGACTCCCATCTATCTCTCTTCTGATGGAAAGCCGCGAGCCCGGTGGAGTTGGTTAATGAGCGGCTCATGTTTGGAGAATGGAGCGTGTAGTAGGGTCACGGCTTTCTCTTTAATTGTGCATGTGTAGTGTGGGCATTTTAACCTACAACTGTGGTCAGATGCATAATAATTGGTGGTTGAGTTTCTGAAGCGAGTCGAAGCTGAAAACATTGTGGTTGGAAAATGGCACTTGTACTTTTAAACTGGGTGATGTTTTACAAGAACAGTGCCATCGACTTGCTAGAGGGTGTGCAAGTTGTTGTGCAAAAGGTTGCAGCTTTATAAGAGTGTACTGTCCTTGTCCTAGTTGTAAAATTCATCTTCCTTCAATTAAAGTCAAGCTTGTTTTTTAGAACGCCTATTACAACAGAACTCAGGAATGGACTCTAATGTTGTATTTAAAAATACAACAAATACGAATATTGGTGGTGCATCACCGGCCTCGCTTTCCAGATGTTTAAACTCAAAAAAGTCAAACACGTGATCATCGGCGGAGCGATTCATGACACGGTCATGACTTCTGATCAATGTCCGCTCTCAGACTGTCCTCCCTGCAGATTATCCAGACAAGTTTGGGAGACGGGGTTGATGTAACGACAATGATCTGCCATGGACATTGGGGTTAATGAAGCAGAGTTCCTGACTCCGTCCACGCATCTCTGACTCTGTTTAACATTCTGGCGTTGTTGACGATTAGGAGCCGGTGGCCGGTTCCTAAGAAAAGCAGTTAGATGTTATTAAGTAGCAGACAGAATTACTAAAAGGGACAGATACTGCAGGTTACCTAATCAGGAGGGTCCTCTAAAATATCAGCATCTCTGCATCACACTTAACTATTGATGAGCTGGATGATGAGGAGGAGTAACAGCACTGAATATCCACATCACCAACTCCACACCTTTATTTACAGGTATTAATTCATCCATTAATTATTAATTAATTATGCCACTATTGTATGGCGTCAGAAAGGGTCCAAAAGTTTTGAGAACTTAAAAACAGAATTCGTAAGCATTTTTCTTCGTTGCACATTTTTTCGCTCGCGCTTTAAATTTTTTTGCTCGCACTTCTCATTTTTTTGCTCGCACTTCTCATTTTTTTGCTCGCGCTTTTCATTTTTTTGCTCGCACTTCTCATTTTTTTGCTCGCGCTTTTCATTTTTTTGCTCGCACTTCTCATTTTTTTTACTTGCGCTTTTTTTTTGTTCGCGCTTCTGATTTTTGCGCTCGCGCTTCTTCTTTTTTTTCGTTCGCGTTTCTCATTTTTGCGCTCGTGCCTCTCTCTATCGCCCCCTTGCATCTAAAAATTTCTCACGTTCGATTTTTGTATTTAGGAACCGTTTTAACGGGTGGGCGGGATCTAGCCCACCCAGCCATGCTACACATCCGGCGACATCAGCGAATCTGCACGAAATATATTTTGTTTTTAAAAAATGAGTTGAGAGTTTGTTTACTTCTATCAGCTCTTTTAATTTTCATTATTTTTTTTTCCAGTCCCACTTTTTAAAATGTTTTAATTCACAATTTGTCATAGTGTAGCACGGCTGGGTGGGCTGGACTTTTCTCGAGCAGCCAATGACTATCTAGATCCCGCACACCCGTTTAAACGGGTCCTAAATACAAAAATCGAACGTGAGAAATTTTTAGACGCGAGGGGGCGATAGAGAGAAGCGCGAGCGCAAAAATGTACAACGAAGAAAATTGCTTACAAATTCTGTTTTTGAGTTAACTTTTGGACCCTTTCTGACGATCTGCACTCACTCGCACTCACTCACACCAATAGAGCCATTCATCCCAGCCAGGCCACGGGGTTAGCACAACAAATAAAGAGCCAGCCATGCCATTAAAAATGTATGGAATGTCCAGCAGTTGGTTTAGTATTTTAGCCAAGCGTCTCTCGAGGCTGCCGAGAGGTCGAACAATGCCCCGTTTCAGCGTTTTAGGGGCTTTAAAGCAGCATCGCAAGCCCCGGATCAGGGGAGTGTACGGATGGAGGTGGTGTTTGTGGGTGCTGATGCTGCTTTACGATTGAAGTTTGGGTTTATGGAAACTGGAAATTAGGGCGTAGGTCAAAGAGAGTTGTGGGTCAGATCCGCCGGCCAATGGCTCGGCTAAAATAAGGCGGAGAATGTGTTTTTCCCGTTCCTCTCCTGGGAAACATTGACAGTTGCGCCGGCACCGATGGTGGCAGTATTTTTAAAACCGCGAAGAGCCAGCACATTCTTCTGCGCCTGTAGAATGTACTGTGAGGATTAAGTGAGGGGGCCCACGCAGCCCACCTTGTCTATTCTCACCCTTTTCCGACTGTGTGTGTGTGTGTGTGTGTGTGTGAGTGTGTGTGCACAAGGATTTTCAATGTCTGCACGCAGCAAAAGCGAACAACACAGTAAACTCTACTCACAATCCAACTACAAAGGTAATGCGCTCACCCCTCACCCCCAACTCCATCCAAAAAAGGTGTTTCTAGCCAAAACGTAAGCCCAACGTCTGTTGGCTGTGTGTAGAGTTCAGTTTTTCCAGAACATCGTGGACCTGTTTGTTTGGTACATGAATTTCTGAACATATTATTCCTTCGAACCAAGCGGGACTCGGCATCCATCAGCGGACGGATTGTAGCTTTCCATTTCACAAAGCAGGAAGTGTAATCTCTGCTGAAACATCGGCTCGGCCGAGCCAACTCGAGTCCATGATCTGTATGGCGGCTCACTGTGTGAATAAATGATTGTTTTGTGGCGCTCGGTGCGAAGCTTTGCTGTTGTGGGGCTTCAGTACTAATGCTATAAGGGCCGGGAGGTTGTGCGTTATTGGGAATAAATCACAGGAATGACTTGGTGTTAGGACTGTTTTACCTTTTTCCAGTGATTTTTTTTTTCACATTAATACACAACCTCAAGTGTTTCACTGCTTTAATAAAATAGTTACAAACAGGGTTTTATAAATGCGTTTATTTAAAGCAAAATCTTTAAAAAATTGGTCTTCCGTGGCGTAATTTAAGTGAACGTTGACCGCTGAGTAACGGGATACGACTCGCTTTTCATATTAATCTGTATTTACAAATTTAGACATAATTTAAAATATATACACTGCTCAATAAAATAAAGGGAACACTAAAATAACACAACTGAGCTTTCAATGAAAAAAATATTCATTCATTCATTTTGGGGGGGGGGGGGGGTTTCCCCCATGACCATCCAAGGGAGAACATCTCGGGTGCTGGGCAGATACACCCAGGACAGGGCGCCAATCCATCGCTGGGTACACACTCATTTACACAGTCACACACACACACACACTATACAGGTTAATTTAGAGCATTCAATTTACCTGGAATCCAAGTTTTTGGACTGTGGGAGGAAACCGGAGAAACTGGAGAAAACCCCACGCAGACACGGGGAGGACATGGAAACTCCACCCAGCTCGGGATTCGAACCGGCTATTCCCAGCACTTACCACTAAGCCAGCGTGCCGCTCTTTATTTATTTTATTTTCAAAATTGAGTGTATCAACAATTTGCAGAATCCTTATTAAATGCAGCTTTAAGGCAAACACCTTTTATACTCTATGAAACAAAAAAAAAAAACTCAAATTAAACTGTAGCAGTGCTGGTTGTGAGTGTATTTAAACACCATTGTGGGTAAGGTATTACTTTAACCTGTTAACTAACATGTTTAGTCAGAATTGCAAATGCAAATATCAATACATGCAAAACCCATATAAAGATAGTCATAATTTACCTTGGACAGGAATTTACTGCCTTCTTTATTTTGATTGTTTATGGTTTGAGTTTTTCATTTTGGACTGTTTTTGTAAAGCAGTTTTATCCACTGAGCTTAAAAGATATGATGACAAAAAGGTACCAAACAAGTGGAGAGTCAGTCATAGACATCACCAGAAAAGCAGCTTAGTTCTTTGTGTAGATCTTGTATGTTAAGCCCTCTGGTATCTTTACTTCCTCTCACTGATAAAAAAAAATAAATAAATAAAAAAAATAAAAAAATTATAAAAAATTGTGAATTAAACTAAACATGCCAAAATGTAAAAGTGCCCACTATGTGATGAGTTCTGGAATAGACCCCAGAACTTTGTGACCCTAATAAGGATACTGTTCAACTGTTAAAAATTAATGAATATTAGAATCAGCCACAGGCCTTTATATTTTTTCATTATTTTGCAGTTGGCAATGTAGTAGCAAATTAATGCATTATCCAGCAAAACACAGATTCATTTGTCAGACTGCCAGCCTGATTCAACACTTCAAAAAACGTGTTTGCACTGCTGAAGTCGAAACTTGGCATTACACACGACACACTTAAGTATGTAAGGTACTGCTTGATTGATAAGTCTAGTCTTGTAAACCGTGGGAATGGCAGTTCAAAACTCAAAAAATATTGCTTTTAGGAAATATTCAGGAATTTTTCAGGAAGTATTCTTACGTAGGGTGGCGTGGTGGCTTAGTGGTTCGCATGTTCGGCTCTCAATGCTGGAGATCCAAGTTCGAATTCCTATGTGGATTTTCAATGTTCTTCCTGTGTCTGCATGGGTTTCCTCTGGGTTATCCGGTTTCCACCTAGATTCCAAAAACATGTATTTTATAGTAGGCTACACAATCTAAAGTGCTTTTATAATAATTTTAGCGCTCGTCCCCATGGTCATCCAGGGGGAAAATGTTTTGGGGATTGGATAGATACACCCAGGACAGGGTGCCAAACTGTCACAGGGCGCACACACACACACACTATATGGGTTAATTTAGAGTAACCAAGTTACCTTAAACCCATGTTTTTGGACTGTGGTCTGAAACCGGAAAACCTGGAGAAAACCCATGCGGACAAAGGAATAACATGAAAACTTCACCCAGATTTGAGAGGCGGATGTGCTAACCCACTGTGTTGGAAAACATCGTATTAAAATGCTATTATATGGCCAAAGTACCT
The DNA here is from genome assembly GCA_025769995.1 of Xyliphius kryptos. Taxonomy (NCBI): domain Eukaryota; kingdom Metazoa; phylum Chordata; class Actinopteri; order Siluriformes; family Aspredinidae; genus Xyliphius; species Xyliphius kryptos. Next base: position 5,214 of record JAOUQT010022895.1, read on the forward strand.
CATGTATATGAAGTATTTCCATCCATCCATTATCTTCCAAGTTGCGGTGGGGTTCCCCATGCCATCCAGGGGAGAAAATCTTAGGGGCTATGCAGAACAGGGCACCAATCCATCATTGGGCTCACATACTCACACATCCACACAGAAAAACACAAACTACATTGGGCAATTCAGAGCATTCAATTTACCTGTAATCCATGTTTTTGGACTGTGGGAGGAAATCGGAGAACCCGGGGAAAACCCACAGTGACACAGGGAGAACATGGACACTCCATCCAGATCGGCACTTGAACCGGGAATCCCCAGCGCTGGGAGGCAAACGTACAAACTACTAAGCCACCGTGCCACCCATATGAAGTATATGTTATTACATGTTTTAGTCCTCTAAATTCAGAAAAAAGTATGTAAAGTGAACAAAACAGTTTTTCTTTATATTGTATTCCGTATCTATGCCTCAGAGCCTAAAAAAACACATTTTCTAAGCAAAAAAACAACAACAAACTCTGAGGTGTACATCTCCAGTGTGTGGGAGGGATGCTCTTACTGCTCGTGTACTGTAGCAACAACAATCTGGCTGAGCATATCACATCCAAAAGTACTCAGAGCGAGGGAGAAAATAACTTGCATCTATCCCATTGGCTTGCTTGACTGTGTAAAATTAAAGAGATTCTTTATGTCATGTGTTTTATTAGTTTATATTATCCTAACCACCCTATTTCCTTCTGTTGCACACACAACAGAACACAAAGATGCCCCAAAATCTGTACAATCTTCTGATTTAACACATGCCAAGCTGACAGACTAAACAAATCAAATAATCCTGTCTGAAAACACAATCTTAAATATGTGAAGAACAAATCATTACACCAGGTAAAATCAGGCACATGTACAGAGTGTCTGCATAGATGAAGGGTGACCCAGACTGCACAGCAATGATTTGTGTGCTGCAACGCAACCTGACAGAGCACACTTCCAGCCTCAAGGGCATGATGAAGCAGACAAACTACACACACAGCTTCAGACAGTGCCAGGTCTGGGTACCTCTTATCTGCAAATGCTGCACCAGCATTATTTTTATTATAATTATTATTTTTATTATTACTATTATTATTATTATTATTATTACTATTCATTTATTTATTTAATTTGTTGTTGTTTACTATCCATTTTTGCCCTCTCATCCTTAAAGGATGGTAGTGGGAGGGAATATATATATGGATATGAGTTTTCTTATTGGTAGAATTCTTGCTGTCACCATGGTTACCTGGTTATGGGCCAACTGAGACAGCATGCCGTCACCAAGGCACGAGGTTTGCATTGTCATGAGTCTCACGTTGACAGGCTGGTGGAGTTATAAAAAAATACACATCTTGGGGAGAAAAAGAACTATGTTGTGTTTTATCTATTTTTATGAAGTTTCTGGGGTTGTAAACTATTGTTGTAGTATATTGTATCTGTATGTGTCCAAATTATCTGCTAGTTCGTCAATTTAATTACCCATTTTATTTTACTATTTTGAAAATCGATGATGAAAATATTGGTAGTAATATTTTACACTTGACACTAATTACACTGATGCTAATGCTTTGGCTGAAATCACAGAAAGGGCCAACTTGAAATCCACAATGCTCGATTCTCCCTTAAACGTCAAAAGCTTACAGAGGATTTATATCGGATTAAATTTAAACTCCTCCAAAGGATTGAAGTGGTACCGAAGGTGAACTTGTAATGTACTGTGAGGGTCTGGTATTACTTTTTCTATCCAGCTGAGAATTAGTGATGATTGAAAGCTAATGACAAAGAAGGAAAACTTTTTAAATAAAGCTGGAAATAAAATCAAACACATAAAATGCCAGGAATAAGCCATGTGTTTTTAGTGACAAGCACCCAGAATATAAATATACACAACTAAATGTCATACTTTCTGTTTCTGGGGAATTAAGTATCTAACTGATACCTAACATCAAACAGCTCATAATTTGTAATTTTGAAAAGAACATCCAAACTTTTACTAAGATTGTACTTGGCATTTGGCTCCCAAGTAACTCAAAATGTCACTATGTTCTGTGATAGAGCTGATACTTGTAATATGTTTTCCACTGATGCCTGAAGAAGCGTGTAATGGGTGTAAATTTAAAGATTAGTCGAAAGGCTCATTTGTGTGTATTCCCAGAGGAGGCAGAAATGACTTCTGTTTGTCCATGGTTACTTTAAGCACACAATGCGTAACTAGAATTATCAGATGGTCAAGGATTAGAGTGAACATGAGCTCAGATTCTAAAAGTGTAATTGAGATCTTTGATTATACCAGCACTGTGACCTTGCTTCCACAACCTTCTCCTGTTACTTACACAAGAACTGCTGGTTTTACACAAATAGTAATTTATCTAAATGGTTAGGCCTTGGTACTTCAGAACTGTAAACACCACAAACGTGTCTTGCCTAAATCAGCTCTTGGAATGTTGGAGGAAAGAAAGGTTGTTCATCAATTAAACAGACATTTTCCTCTAAAGAGAACATGCCTGTATGTGGTACTGTATGTGGAAACTTAACATTCAGATGATATAACAGCTTCTGCTTGTCTGGAGGGATTTTTTTAAGAACCTGCAAAATTTTAGGCTTTAGTAGTTTGAATAATTGATCACAACTCCGCAGAAGCAAAATAACAAAAGAAAATGAACTTGTTCAGGAAACAGTTTGGAAACATGAAAATCAGTTATGAAGTGTTCTTGTAGTATACGATCATAAAAAATATAAATGTTTAATTTAAAATCTAAATTAATACAAATGTTGGTCTTAAGTCTTAAGCAGTTAATTCATTATCTTTCCCTTAAGTCCCAACTAGGGTTGCAGGGGGTGTTCCCCCTGCCTATCTAAAAAAGAACAGTTCAGGCGCTGGGCAGATACACCCAGGACAGTGTGCCAGTTTAGCACTGGGCACACACTTACTCCCTCACACACACACACACACACACACACACACACACACACACACACACACACACACACACACACACAGGCAGACTGTATCGGGGCGATTAAATCAGCCAATTTACCTTTGTTGGTAATCGGGTTTAATGCTGTAAAGATGATCGGAAGGGAAGAACTCTGCTGACACTGATTAGTTTTTAAATGGGAAATCTTTATTTTTATAATCAAACAGAATCAAACAGCTTTCTTGTGGCTGCCTCACTCAGGAGAAAAATGCATCCGGTTCTTTCTCTGCCCTCAGCCGCCTCGAGCCACAGTATTTGTAAGACTCAAAACTTACTAATCAGAAAACGAATGGAAATCTGCCCCCAGTGCGATCATTATACATAAACTACATTAACTGCATCTGGCAAGAAACAAAATTTGGAATTTGTAGCTTGACCGATATACGTTAACTGCATTAACTACACCTGGCAAGGTCTAACCCAGTTTGAAATGCTAAACGAGGCGGCCTGAGCTCTTGCTGGAATGCTTAGATTTTTAAATTCCAAGTATATGGGGCCTTATTCCAATAATGGAGCCTTATTTGTTTTGCATATAGCCACAAAGACCAGAAATGAATTTACTACACATTGAACTCGTGTTTTTGAAAGGGAGGAAACCGGAGACACCCAGATCAGTATTTCAAAATGGATCCCCAGCGCTTAGAGGTGAACGCTAACCACTAAGTCACGCTGCCTTATGCAGTAAATTGTTATTTGGAAATGTGTATGTTTGCTCAGTCCACAAGTTCACACACACAAAAAATGCTATCTACATTTACTTATTTGGCAGACACTTTTATCCAAAGCGACATACAAGTATCCCAACTTGGTTGGGGTCAGAACACAGGGTTGATACAACACCCCTGGAGCAATGAGGGTTAAGGGTCTTGCTCAAGAACCCACTTCAGTGGACCTGGGATTTGAACCCACAATCTTCTGATTGATAGTCCAACGCCCAAACCACTGAGCTACCACTCCTCATACAATTTGTCCAGTTCTTTAATTTGTTGACCAGTTGGGATATGATGACTTAACAACACACAAACTTGGTATAGTTTTGGGTTGGTATGTTCATATAGCCACTGTTTTACACAAAAACACACAGGTCAGAGATGGATAAAAGCCCCAGCCTGCAGTGATTGGTCAATTTTATCCCAAAGCAACAATGGACAGTTCCTTTCACTAAATTATTTTGAAAATGTTAACATTAACCTCTGTTTATTGCTTCAAACTTTAGTACTTACTTTATTGCTTCAAATAATTTGTTCTATGATCAGGAGTCGAGCCTTACTGAACCAAAAAGCCAAAACAACTTCTATACTGAAGATTCTTCAAAAACAGATTTTCTGTGCAGCACATATTAGCAACCATTATTGATCAGTGGTCTATTTATAGATTTCTAGGTAACTTCTTGTTGCGTGGTTGAGTTAATTGATTATAAGAATCCTGTGATGGTCTAGGCTGAAAGTCATTAAGCGCTTCAGCACAGCCCTTTCTGCTGTGTTTGTTTGCGAAGATTGCATAGTTGGCACCTTGATTTTATGCATCCCTTAACAATGACAGTAAGTGTAACAATCAAGACTAATAATTAGCAGTGTTCATATACATGTGGTCATATAGTGTTTATGTTCTCAGAGTGAAGACAATATAAATGTACTTTGCTGGGTACAGAAAATAAATCAATATTTGTTTTCTTTTTATTCATCCATTTATTTATTCATTCATTATCTTTCGCTTAATCCTTTACAAGGGTCGCGGTGGGGTTTCCCACACCCATCCAGGGGAGAACGTTTCGGGAACTGGGCGGATACACCATGACAGGACGCCATTCTATCGCTTGGTACACTCACTCACCTTTTCGGGTTCATAATTGGCTCATAGACTCAGCTCCCAAACCCACTGTGTTTCTAGAAGACAGAAAGCACTGTAGTTGTTCAAAAATAAAAAATAACCCCCAAGGCACTTAATACTTAATAACCATGCACATAGTGGGGGCTTTATTTTAAACACCTGAATCTACACATGGGTTACATTTTATTCCAAGCCACATGAGTAATTAAAATGTGATAAGTAGAAATTCACACCTCACACCTATTGTGTTATAAATAAAACATTTGGCTATACTATGTTAATGAAAACAGAATGAGAATGCACTTTTCTTTCCAGAAGTGGGGGTCTTTAAGACAGTGAGTTGAACAGATGGCTCTCTATGCTGCCTATGCCATGCTGTGGATTATATGAAGTCATGTGACAATCCAGAAGGGTGTGGAGTCTCACATCTGTTAGGATTACTGAAACTCCAAATGTACTCTCAAGATTCACTACAACCAGACCAACACCCAAAGTCTCATTAAATTGCACGGGGGATTGTAGTACAGTGAGTCCACAGGAAGGTCTGATGTAGAAGATTACAGTGCTGCAGCTTCTCTCTGTGCATTTTAAACATACTGAACTTGAGTTTACTTGGGTTCAGAAATCAGGGCTACAAATTTGGAGCTCATGTGAAAGTGTAAAGTGTGAGTTAGTATGTCACAATTCATTATAAATGCATGAAGGTCAAAATCAAGAATTTATGAAATACGGAGGATAGGAGGATATACAGAATCCATTATTCATAATAACTGGTCAAATATCACATGATGCTAAAAAGTCAATAATGCTGGCACAATACTTTAAATACACGACACTGTTTAATCTGTCATAAGCACTGCGAGCTCAGTATTCCAGTTCTGACACTCATTTTGGTGACCTTTCACAAGTATAGTCACACTAAGTTTTCCTTGTGCAAAGCGCCACAGTGTGTTCAATGTTAGAATTACATTTGTGATTTACCTTTCAGATGATCAGTTTGATTACTATGGAGACTTTCATACATGTAAAAAACAAACATATAAACAAATAAAATTAAAGTAAAGTTAAAAAATATATATCACTAATAAGAACTACAGCCAGGTAAAGTTTCGTTAACGTTCCCCTACAAGGGGAATCAATAGAGTACAGCTTAAAAAGCACCCTCACATCACCACGTCTTCATCAGCATTACGACTGATGATGTAAAAAGAGTATATCCTGCTGCAAATACTGCTCATTTCCAAATGCTACTCAAAATAGTCAGTCGGTAGGCAATTCTGTAGTGTGAACTAAAATGCTAGTGCATGAGAATTCACTGTTCAGAAGAGTGACATTTCCAGTTGCCAATTACATTTACATTTAGTCATTTAGCAGACGCTTTTATCCAAAGCAACATAAAAATGAGAGAACAACACAAGTCAAGAACCAGTTAGACCACAGTACCATCAACCCTGCACATAACTCGATCTGGCTTTTTTTTTATTTATTTATTTTTTTTTTTATAGCAAGTGTCTGTGGAAAAGATGGGTTTTGAGAAGTCTCTTGAAAATGTTTAGTGAGTCAGCCTTATGGATGTTGTTGGGAAGGTCGTTCCACCATTTAGCAGTGGTGAATGAAATGGAGTGAGAATTGGCACCTCTGTGAGTTGGAGTCACCAGGCGACATTCATCACTAGAGCGAAG
>JAOUQT010022904.1:0-11720 GCA_025769995.1 Xyliphius kryptos
TGATTTATTCTTATCCTTTCCTTTACCTTAATTTGAAATATTTACTTTTTTTTTTTTTTTTTTTTTTTTTTTTGTAAAATTGACTGGTCAATGATGGTTTATGTAAATTAATAGAATAAAATATTTTTTGTCCCAACTTCTTTGAAAATAGTTTCTCCTTTTTATACCATATACAGCCACACACTTAACAACACAGAAAGACACAAATAGACAAAAAAATTAAACAAAACTGTACCTGCACAAAAATTGGAAATATGAGGATTTTGGGAGCCAGTTTAACATAGGTCCCATAATTGGCATGCATAGATGCATGAGACCTGACGATAGTGCAGTTCTGGTAGTTGGCAAAATTAGAAGTTTGTTGGTAATTTGTGGAAGCGTGCGATGATTTGGATTTGCTGTTGCCGGAACGCCGCAGGAAGTTAGTTCTGCTAAGAAGGCTTGGGGCAGCATGGGCACTGGCAGCAGGAGGCTGTGGTGTGTTAGCATTTTTTGTTGGATGCATCCACCCACCTGGAAAAAAAACAACAAAAAAGTACGAAATGGTCACGAAAGACATACTTAAGACAATAATAAAAAAATTAATAAAAATAAAAAAAAAGATGGCAAAAGCCAAGGACTATACATTTTAATACAGAACTAAACCTCTACAGTGACCAAACAGGTACTGTTATTAAATATTATTAATTAAATGTATCTAAAACAATATTGTTGTTAGAATGATGAAAATGAAAAAACTATTTACAAAAAGTTTTGTAAAATTTACAATTACTGGAAAAACAATCTATAAATATTTTGACTTTAATAATGCAGAAATATATTACAAAAAGACATTTTGTATACATTACTAAAATGTGGTATCACATTATTAACAAAATGTTCATAGAGCTTTATAATACTTGTCATTAGCCTTTGTTAATGTCCATATATATATATATATATTTATATACTTACATAAAATTACAGGATAAAATTACAGAATGAATGTACAGTTGACAAAATATTCACAGTTTGGAAGATGCAAATTACGCATATTTGAGGTTAAAAATAAATTATCAAAACCAGGCTACAATTAGTTAGACTTACCCATACTACTTTGATTGTCTCCATATACTTGTCTTATGAACTGCAAAACAAAATAAGAAAAGAACTTACACAATGCTGCCATTTTAAAACACTGAGCATGATGGCAAAAACACATTCTATGTTTTTGGTATAGAAAATGTTTTTTCCAGAACAAAAGTTTTTTCTATGATCACTTTTTATTACCCAGATGTAGCTTTGCAACAGCATATTTTTGTAGATCAAAAATGTACGTGGTGGAATAAAGTCATGGGACGCTAGCACTCTGAATAATACAACCATCTGAAACTGTTTGTCTAAAGTCTATTCATTTCAAAAATTTAATCTAAATTCTTTTTAGAGTTTGAGATTTAATTGAATACCGTTAACAGCCCAGCATACATACGTACACATACATACCACTTTATACAATACATTTTACCTGTTCTTTCAATAAATAGCACAGCCTAAGATAATTGTATCCTATTTATAAATGCAGGACCAGAGTACTGTTTAAACTACCTCATCTCAACATCTTCTGCTTCATCCTTATGCTTTCTGTTTCCTTTGGGTTTTCCAGTTTACTCCCACTGTCCAAAAACATGGATTCAAGGTCATTGGAATGCTCTAAATTGCCCTGTATAGGGTACGTTTGTGAGAGTGAGTGTGTGCCCAGTGACAAATTGGCGCCCTGTCCTGGGTGTATCTGCCCAGCACCCGAGATGTTCTCCCCTGCATGGATATGGGGAACGCCACCGCGACCCTAGTAAAGGATTAAGCGGAAGTGAATGAATGAATGAATGACTAAATTAAGTAAAAAAAGATGTGTATTCAAGTATGCTACTTAATATTAACAATATAAATTTAACATATGAATCCATTAGAAAGAAATAGTAATTTAATGACGCAGCATGTCAAATGTCAGTTGTTCAATGGTACTCCTGAAAAAGACATGAGATCCTGTCATGATGCTTCTGTGATATTGTTATGTCTTTGATAATTGAATCACATTAGTAAATTCTAAATTATGTTGTATGCTATTCCTATTATACATTCAAGTTGCCCCCAAAATAACCCCTTGACCCCAGTATGACAACATTATTACGTCATTTTATCCTCTTCGGGGGCAATTAAATGGCAAAGCAATCAGGTCAAGTCAGGAACAGATTCCGACTGTGTAAGCTTGTCTCGGACAAACACACTGTTATGAGTCCCTAAGGTAATGATGGCAAGGAAACAAAGGTAATAAAGAGCCCACGTGGCTCTCCTATTGTCCGCCACATGAATCTATAAAATCATATTTTTAAAGGTCAACATCACATGTCTCATCAGTCAATCTTTCTGTGCTTTAAGCTCACCATGACCTCACCAAGCTGCCATAGTTTTAGATGTTTCCCCGCTTCTTGTTTCTGAACTAAAACAATCATTAAAAATTAAGGAGCGCTGTTAACAACTTATAATTCTTGACAAATGGCAGAAAGGGCTTCCAAAATAAAACAATAGCACAGGAGGTGTTTTATTGCATCTTTTTTTTTTTTTTTTTGATTGTTTTGTTTTTTGTATTGTGCAAATATGGTGTACATAGTGGTCTCTGTTGCTGTATTATATTATTTGTGTGTATTGGTATAGTATGTAGACATGTACAGATGCCTTGTCATTTCTACTGTATATCTAAGACACACAGGAGACTCAAAATATCGTTTCTCTGTGTTACATATACATAGTGTGATGGTTGCGCGTAGAGAGCCGAAAGGGGAGCTCGTGGCGGCGAGCTGAAAGGAGCAGGTTGCCAGATGAGGGTAAATGCAAAGTAATTTGTCGCGGACCACGCAGACACAGAGCAAACGACAACACGCAAACGCCACAAACTACAAATAATAATAACCGACAGGGACGAGACGGAAAAGGCAAGACTAAATAATAAGGGGGTCCCTGTCACATGACAAAAGTAACCAATACACGGGGACGACAGTTAATTAACTAATAAAACACAAATGCAGTTAATTAACTGAACGAGGAACGAAAGCAAAGGGAAGGAGCGCCGTGCGCTTCTTACATGTACACTATACTGGCAAAAGTATTTGCTCACCTATCCAAATGATCAAAATCAGGTGTTCCAATCACTTCCATTGGCACAGGTGTATGAATTCGTGCACCTAGACATGCATACTGTTTTTACAAACATTTGTGAAAGAATAGGTCGCTTTCAGGAGGTTAATGAATTCCAGCATGTAACTATCATAAGATGCCACCTGTGCAACAAATCCAGTCATGAAATATACTCGCTCCTAAATATTCCACAGTCAACTCTCAGCTGTATTATAAGAAAATTTAAGTGTTCGAGAATGACAGCAACTCAGCCACGAAGTAGTGAGCCACCTAAACTGAGGGAACGGGGTCAGCAGATGCTGACGCGCATAGTGCGAAGAGGTCGCCAACCTTTTGCAGAGTCAGTCACTACAGAACTCCAAACTTCATATGGCCTTTAGATTAGCTCAAGAACTGTACACAGGTAGCTTCATGGAAAGGTTTTCCATGGTCGCACAGCTGGATCCAAGCTTGTCTGACTGCATTGTGTCAAGTTGTAAAGTTTGGTGAAGGGGGTATTATGATGTGGGGTTGTTTTTTCAGGAGCTGGGCTTTGCCCCTTAGTTTTTGTAAGAACAGTTTGGAACTAACCCCTTCCTCTTCCAACATGACTGTGCACCAATGCATAAAGCAACGTCATAAAGACATGAACGACAGAGTCTGGTGTGGATAAACTTGACTGGCCTGCACAAAGTCTCGACTTTAACCCGATAGAACATCTTAGGGATGAATTTGAGTGGAGAGTAAGAGCTAGGCCTTCTCGTCCAACACCAGTGTGTGACCTCACAAAGGCGGTGCTATGAAGATCTATGGATCTATGATTTTTTTTTCTTTCAAAAATCAAATGTTTGCAGCTGTTTCCTTTCAACTGTTTTGTGTCTGACTGGTGATGGACAAGCTCCCCAAACGCTTTCTCTGTTTTGTTGCCTTTTCATTATTGTCCCATTCTGCTGCAGTACACATTAAAACTTTATTAAAGACTTTACATTTCAAGACATTTTTTTTTGTATTAGCTACAAAATACTGACCTAACAGCAGTATTGAAAGAAAATACCAGAAAATGGTTTAAAATTATGACTGAAAAAGAGGGAACACTTAAACACAACTCCAAGTCAACCACACTGAAATCAACAAGTTCAGTTAGGAAGCAACACTGATTGTAAATCAGTTTCACTTGCTGTTGTGCAAATGGAACAGACAACAGGTAGAAATCAGAGGTGCTTAACAAGACAGAGCCTATAAAGGAGTGGTTCTGCAGGTGGTGACCACAGACCTTTTCTCTGTTCTCATCCTTTCTTGCTGATGTTTTGCTCACTTTTGCATGTTGTCAGCTCAAACCATAGAAGTTGCTCAGGTGGTGCATTTTATTCAGGATGACACATCAATGCAAACTGTGGCAAGAAGGTTTACACGTTTGCAATGTCCAGAGCATTGAACAGATACCAGGAGACAGGCCAGTACTCCACCTCATCAGAAACCTGCCCAGGCGTTGTAGGGAGATTATACAGGCACGTGAAGGCCACACACACTATTGAGCCTCATTTGAATGTGTCTTGAGAAATTTTCACTGAAGTTGGATCAGCCTGTCATTTGATTTTGAGTCGGATTCCAAATCCAGACCTCCATGGGAGAATTATTTTGATTTACATTTTGTTCATTTTGATTTACATTTTGTTCTCAACGCATTCCACTCTCTACTACATAAAGATTTTCAACTGAAATATTTTATTCATTGAGATCTAGGATGTGTTATTTTTGTGTTCCCTTTATTTTTTTGAGCAGAGTAGTTAGATTGATGGATGGATAGATATGTCCCTCCTGAAGGAACAAGGCCCACAACAAAACAAGCGATGTGAATTTGAATATATTACAGTCGCAGGATAATTCTCTTCGTTTGTAGATGTGATGGCTGTATTTGCATCCCTGTGGTTTAGCAGTGAATGATATGATCATGACATTATACATATATTTCTAAATCCGTATAAGATGTCATTAGATTTTTTTGTTTGCTGAAAATTACTTCGCTGTAAATGAGTTTTGCATTGTTCCCTAAGAAACAGTAAAAGCAGACATTTGATTTCCCTCGAGTTTCACCTGTAAGATATTAAAGGTTTTGAAGGTTGCGCCGTGCATGCAGGGATAAAAATATAGATGTTCTGTATATTACGCTTCATTTCGAATACATAAGTTGAATGTCTTTTATTGCACTTTTATTAATGGTTTGGAAGTAAGCACAGTAATAATGCATTGCAAATTCTGAGCTTATTTAACTTGCACAAGGTGACTGTCATTCTACACCCAGAAATGAACTGAATTTCATAAAAATTCTTTACCATTTATACATTAATATCTGTGCTGGTTTGAATCCATCCAACCAGATTAGTGTCATTGTTGGACTGAGAATCGTCTACCAACCAGAAAGATCCAGTATACTGTTTTCAAGGCATTGTCCACTGACGACTTATGAACGAATAAAGGATGACCAACACAAACCGGGCAGCAACAGGTGTGCGTCTGTCTTTTACATTATATCGACATGATGACTCGATACGCAAACTCAGTATGAAGTGTCTCAGCAGAGAAGACCATCACAACAAAAGGTCTTTGTTAATGCATGTTTGAGGAGGGCAAAAAGATTTGACCAAAGCACCACAGGAGTAACTCTGTTCCGACTGGGTTTGAAACTTTAACATTTTATTATAAGTCAAGATTCTAAATTTAAACATCCATCCAGCCATCCATCCATCCCTTATCTTCCGCTTATTCCTGTACTAGGGTCACAGTGGGGTTCCCCATGTCCATCTCGGGTGCTGGGCAAATACACCCAGGACAGGGTGCCAGTCTATCGCTGGGCACACACACTCAAACATACACACACAATTTACAGATACAATATAATCTTTGCTACAGGTTTTATCTTTATTATTTATAACATTAAGATATTTGATAAAATTGGTTCAGCATTATTTTATTTAAACTATATGAAGAAATGTATTGGGACACCTGTGTAGCTAAATAATCTATTAAAATAAGTCTGGATTTTTACTCAGTCTAAAGGCTCTTGGAAAAAGTACTTTTTACCTTCCTGAGGTCGATGGCCTATTCGAAATTGCTATTGAACACAAGACCTCTCCAGTGTCACATTGGGGGTCTTCCCAAGTACCTACACGACTAAAAATTGGTGGGCTCTAGCTTTGCCATGTTTAATTGTGTATTCGGTAAGGCAATTGAACGCCACACCTCAGATGTATTGGGGTCTTCGTATTGTGTAATTGGAAAACCTATATCTATATGTATCTATATCTCTAAAGCCATCACTCATTTAAAAACAATAGCCTTTTTAACTTTCACACTATTTTCAAGTTCTCCACCACAGTGCAGCATGAGAGTTCTGCTAGTTCTAAATGAAACACAATTTAATGTGTTTATATGATTGTCATAAGAACCGAGAAACCTGTAATGAGTGCTACTACTGATGCACAACTAGATACACCATAAGAAAATTACAGAACAACTAAAAGCTTTAAGTTTTTGATTATAATGATTTAAAAAAGTTAAATATTCTCATCTGGTTAGGACTGCAGGGGATCTTTTACGGGTAATCTGTTATTCAATGACATTATTTTGATGAAGCTACATGATCAGGTACTGGCCTTTTAAATGGTCATCTCATGTTAATTACATATTGTACAGAAGAATGCTGTAACTTTTGAGCATACATATTTATATCAAGGGTCACATTAGCATTTTCATTAACAATGACACCATTACTTTAAGTAGTGCCAATGCATTCAAGCTTGTACTTGTGCACACTGATCTTTCCTGAAACTCCACTGAGCTCTGATCGATTAAAAGATGTAGCGGTAAGAAGAGTGGCATGAGGTGCCGGGGTGGGTGGATGGGGGAGGAGTGTTTGTGTGTCGTTCTCAATAAAGATTGGATTTACAATAAGATCACCTCCACCCCCTGTCCTCCCCCTTCTCCTCCTCACAACATTTTACAACTCTTGGCTTCTGCACCAACCTATAAAATACACCAAACATAAAATCCACAAGCACTTAGGAGCTGTCCTTCTGAGAGGAGGAGACCAGGGAGGGATAAACATCCATTTTACAGTACTAAATCCATCTATCTACCTATCCATTGATCCATCTATCCATCTAGTAAATGAGGGAGGATATACTGTTGCAGGATGTTTTATTAAGATGCATTAGTTCATAAAGTGTCATTCCTTAAGGTGCAAGTTCAAAACCGAACTTTAGTGATGTCTGCTGGAGCCGTGTCTGCTGTTTTATTCTATTTATTTTGTCAATCGTTGCGATTATTGGATAACATTTATCCATTATGAGAATCTGCTCTGTACACAAAGTCTGATCTGCCTTCGGTTGCCAGATCAGTGAGGTAATGTTTCAGTTGATTTAAGGTGGCTTTTAAATAAGGCAGCAGCAGCAAAACCTCATCATCCCAAAATCATGAATTTGTGCATTAATAGTATTCCAAAGGTACACGACTGGCACTGTTTTAGGTGGGGAAATTGCAATTCCCCTCTCCTCTGTCAGTCACAACACATGGGACGCCATTATTTGCCGAGCTTGGCTGCATATGCCAGTCTTCGTTCTCTGAGAAACTGAGAAAATAAAAATTGGCAACGTCTAAATTGTAAGAAAATAAATGCGTGTGGGGTATTTGTGCTGGTGGTGGTGGGGGGTGGGGTGGGGTGTACACAAATAAATAGCGTAAATAGAAAATTAAAATGTCAGCTCTGTGTGTTTGGTGCAACGTAATAAATCCAACAATGAATTCCAACCTGAAGGTTTTCATCAGATTTTCTTGGACGTGTGGTTTTATCCATGACCCCAAAACTTCAGCTTAACAAACCTGACAGTGCCGGGTTCCTTTAGATGACGGCTTTTAGGATATGTTGCATCATCAGCCTGCCTTGGTTTAAGCAAAGGGATTGAATTTGACATGTTAATTTAAAATTTGCTTTTGTCTCTTTCTTTCCGGCTCTGATGATAGAAGAGGATGAATATTCTGGGCCCCAGATAACAGATATTGCGGTCTAGATTCCCAGGAAGGCAGAGGAAAGATGCCAGATAAGAGTGACGCCATCCGATACACTATAGATAGGAACGGAACCAGACATGCCTTTTTGCGTCTTATTCCACTGGCACTTAAGATAAGAAGGCTTTGTTACTGGGGCATGAGATTTAAAAAATGATTCTTTTATGCCCCCCCCCGGCTTATCTAAAAAGCCTTGGGGTGTGTCCTGCAGATCCTTCATCAGTATACGTCACAAAAATGGCTTTAGAGTTCAAGTGGAGGAATAGTCAATTGGTTGAAGCGTACGGCGACGTATCTTCCGTTGTTGATTAGGCCCCTTGCATTTCGATTTTTCAGCGTACAGAGTGTATGATTCACGGGAGACGGTCCAGTAATCCAGATTGATATTTGTTTGCTGGAGAATATGACATATTTGAAAGCAAAATGTGTAGGCTTGTGTAAATAGGCCGGAGAATATCTAATTTCTCAAAGTGCACAAGTCATTAAATCTGTTATCTGTTGTAAATGAGGCTCAGCATTCCGCGCTTCCAGTTTCTAACCCTCACACTCGTCTAAGCGAATTCAAAATGAGTTCACGCCGTGAAATCTCACATCTCTTAGCGTATGTCACGTTTTTGCTAATTGGAAGGCAGGCTTGATGGAGAGAAACAGTTGTCACACGCCTAATAAATTCATTGCAATCAGAGGGCTTACGAAATTTTCACTCGAGCTTTGATGAGCTTTCTCCAGCGATTCTATGCGTTTCATATACTTTCTAGCTTGGCGCATCAGAAAGTGTATACCAGCACGATTTATTTGTTGAAACTATGAATGTGACATAATGAGGTAATAACGTACTCGGAGGAATGTGAATGTTCAGCGGCATCTGGAACTTTTCGGATATTAACCGCTTTGATGGAAATTCTGTTTGATGCGTTGACGCGTTAATAAATGCTATGGTGTTTTTAAAAACCTAATGAGCTTGCAGAAAGGCAAGCATAGCAATTATTGTAGGACTCGTTAAAAGCCTCCCACCCTTTCCATTCTCTCCCAATCAATCGCCACTTTAGCTCAAATGAAGGAAGCTTGAATGTTAGTCTTCTCTGGTCTAATTACCTTAATTGCCCCAATGTGGTAAATGCAGGATGAGGAGGCAAGCCTTTGATCAGGGACATCATCTAAGAGCTTCTTTTGTAGTAATGCTAATGCCAAAAGTGTTTTGATATCCCTAGATGGTTTCGTTAACATTTTGTGAAGTTTACCAACGCTCACTCTGGTCTTTACAATCTGGTCATAACTTGGATTTTACATGTTTAGGAAATTTAAATTAAAACTGTTTATTTAAATTATGATCATGGGGGGCGGCATGGTGGCTTAGTGGTTAGCACGTTCGCCTCAGCGCTGGGGATTCCCGATTTGAATCCCAAGCTGGGTGGAGTTTACATGTTCTGCGTGGGTTTTCTCCGGGTTCTCCGGTTTCCTCCCACATTCCAAAAACATGGATTCAAGGTAAACTGAATGCTCTAAGTTGCCCTGTATAGTGTGTGGCTGTGTGAGTGAGTGTGTGCCCAGCGATGGATTGGCACCCTGTTCTGGGTGTTTTTGCCCAGTGCCCAAGACATTCTCCTCTGGATGGGCATGGGGAATACCGTGTTCTCTGGAGTGACGAATCGCGCTTATTCATCTGGCAATCTGATGAACGAGTCTGGGTTTGGTGGTTGCCAGGAGAACATTTAATTTGTCTGACTGTATTGTGTCAACTGTAAAGTTTGGTGGATGGGGGATTATGGTGTGGGGTTGTTTTTCAGGACTTGGCCCCTTAGTTTCAGTGAAAGAAACTCTGAATGCATCAGCATTCCAAGACAATGTGGACAATTCCATTCTCCCAACTTTGTGGGAACGGGAGCTGACCCCTTCCTCTTCCAACATGACGTGCAGCAGCGCACAAAGCAAGGTCCATAAAGACATGGAGGACAAAGTCTGGTGTAGCCTGCACAGAGTCCTGACCTTAACCGGTAGAACATCTTTGGGACAAATTAGAGTGGGGAATGGGAGCCAGGCCTTCTCGTCCAACATCGGTGTGTGACCTCACAAATGTGCTTCTGGAGGAATGGTCAGAAATTCCCATAAACACACTCCTAAACCTTGTGGACAGCCTTCCCTGAAGAGTTGAAGCTGTTATAGTTGCAAAGGGTGGACCGACGTCATACTGAACCCTATGGATTAGGAATGGGAGGTCACTTGAGCTCATATGTGAGTCAAGGCAGGTGAGCAAATACTTTTAGCAATATAGTGTGTATACCTGGAATCTATTATACTGCTTTTGGACTGTGAGCGGAAACCCACGCGAACACGGGGAGGACATGGAAACTCCACCCAGATCCGAACTGGGAATCCCCAGCGCTGAGATTCGAACTTGCTATCCACTAAGCCTTTTTTAAAATTTTTTTAATTAATTAGTTAATTTATTCATTTTATCGTGTTATTTATATTATTGTGGGTTTTTTTGTTCTGTCTGATTTCAAAGTTTGAGCGATACTAAGGTAACTGTTATGCCGATAAAACTTTTAAATTGAAAGTTGAATTACGCTGTCCACGTGATCATCCATTTTAGGCCGCATTTCAAATAACTTCAATACGAAACCGAAGCGCCCTACAGAGGGCGCACGGATATCTCGTAATTGCTCCCTCGTTTAGAAACGACAAAAGGGATTTGGCATTCGGCCCGTGTGGTTTTAAAGTTTGTGTTCTGCAGATCAGATCTCTGAGGGGTTTTGAGCTCACATCATGTCGCGCACGGCTCTGATATACGATGAGGAGATGACTCGGTACAAACTTCTGTGGGCAGAGTGAGTTCGGGTCTTTTAGTTTTTTTGGGAAATGAAAGTTTGAAACGTGACTTTGATAAACAGAGAGAGTGTGTGTTGTGTTGTGCAGCCCGGTGTGTGAGATCGAGGTGCCGGAACGTTTGCTGGTGAGTTACGAGGCTCTGAGGAGAGCAGGTCTGGAGGAAAGATGTGAGGCGGTTTCCACCCGGCAGGCGACCGACGATGAGATTTTACTGATCCACAGGTCAGTCTGCAGATCAGGAAGCACACCGCTTGTTCCTGCAGCTAACAATCCCTCCAATTCATCTTATTGTAACACAACCATGTGCTCTGATTGTTTAGGAAGCTGGGATTACAGAAATAATGACTAAATACAGAAAGAATATTCTTCAAAATATAAAATATAATATACACTCCTGAAAAAGTTAAAGGGAACGCTACAATACACATCCTGGATCCCAAAAATGGGAACATTTCAGTTGAAAATCTTTATTTAGTAGACAGTGGAATGTGTTGAGAACAAAATAACATCAAAATTATAATCCCAACTTTAGTGGAAATTCCTCAAGACGAGTTCAAATGAGCCTCAGTAGTGTGTGTCCTCCACGTGCCTGTATGACCGCCCTACAACACCTGGGCATGCTCCTGATGAGGCGGCGGATGTTCTCTCCATGTCTCCTGGTGTACTGGCCTGTCTCC
>JAOUQT010022925.1:0-11720 GCA_025769995.1 Xyliphius kryptos
GGGGGGGGGGGCTTAGTCATGTGTATCCAATGATTTGGCAGAGAATAATGGGGTGGGGCTTAGTTGTGTGAATCCAATGGTTTGGGAGGGAAAAATGGGGGTGGGGCTTAGTTGTGTGTATCCAGTGGTTCATCAGTAAAAAAAATATGGGTGGGG
This sequence comes from Xyliphius kryptos, assembly GCA_025769995.1. Taxonomy (NCBI): domain Eukaryota; kingdom Metazoa; phylum Chordata; class Actinopteri; order Siluriformes; family Aspredinidae; genus Xyliphius; species Xyliphius kryptos. Next base: position 157 of record JAOUQT010022925.1, read on the forward strand.
CTTAGTCATGTGTATCCAATTGTTTGGCAGGGTAAAAAAGAGGGTGGGGCTTAGATGGAATCTTCACCCAAATCGGGATTCAAACTGCGAATCCGAAGCGCTGCGAGGCGAACATGCTAACCACGACGCCACCCGGTGGTATTGTTAATAATATTATTAGAACCACAGTGTCCGACTCTGCAGGACTTCCTAACAAAACGCTGTAAAGTAAACAGAAGTTCGGGAGGCTCATCTGAACGGGTCAGAAAGGCGCAGGTCATCTTTTGATCTGAGAAGTGATTTTCGAAATTGATCCGACTCCCTTGGGCGCGTAAGCAGACGGGGTCTGCAGAGGCGGAATGCGGTAGTCTGGCAGCCGTGGGCGTGTTCACTCACGTCGGAAAGAGAAAGGAGCAAGACGCCGCTACGGGCCGACTCCCCTATTTTTCATGTCAGAGAGCGCGGAAAACGGAGTACTCAGGAAAATGGGCATGCGAGCGCCTCAATTAGACTAATTAAATAAGCGGCTGGCAGGCCACCCAGTGACTGATTAGAACGCCGTGTGGGCGTGGCTCCGTCCCCATCGCTGTATGGATGCTGTTCCGCCTCCACATCATGGAAATGTACAGACTGCAGAATCGAGAATGCACTCTTTGCGGATATAGCCCCACCCGGTATTGGCCGAGTTTGGTATGTTCTCCACACAGACGATGGTGATAGGACTGACTTTTTCAGATGGATCCTTGATGACAGCGCTGCTCAGCATCGCTAGCCGTTCTACGTTTCCAAAAATAGGCAACGAATGTCTGATGTTTTCAGTCAGTGCTTTGCAAAAGTATTCGTAACCCCCTGGAACTTTTTAACCTTTTGCCACAATTCAGGCTTCAAACATAAAGATATGAATGAAAAACAGAAAAGTGGGGCGGCAATATTGATCAGCCGCCTTGCGTTAATACTTTTTAGCGCCACCTTTGGCTGCGATTATGGCTGCAAGTCGCTTGGGGTATGTCTCTATCAGTTACGCCCTTGCGAAACATCTGGAGCTCAGTGAGGTTGGATGAAGAGCAGGTTTCAGATCTTTCCACAGATTCTCCATTGGATTCAGGTCTGGACTTTGACTTGGACGTTCTAACACCCAGATACGTTTATTTGTGAACTATTCCATTGTAGATGTATCTTTATGTTTCGGATCATTGTCTTCATGGAAGATCAATCTCCATCCCAGTCTCAGGTCTTCTGCAGACTCCAACAGATTCTCTTCCAGAATACTCCTGTATTTGGCTCCATCCATCTTCCCATCAATTTTAACCATCTTCCTGGTCCCTGCTGAAAAAAAAACAGCCCCAAACCATGATGCTGCCACCACCATGTTTGATGGTGGGGATGGTGTGTTGCTTTTACGCCAAACATAACGTTTAGATTTTGGTTTCATCTGAGGCACCTTCTTCCACGTTTAGTGGATATCTTTGGATGGATGGATGGCTTTCAAGAAGAAATGGCTTTCTTCTTGCCGCTCTTCCATAAAGGCCAGATGTGCGCTGGACAGAGTCTCCCACCTTAACTGTAGATCTCTGCAGTTCATCCAGAGTGATCATGGGCCTCTTGGCTGCATCTCTGATCAGTCTTCTCCTTGTTTAAGCTGAAAGTTTAGAGGGACGACCGAGTCTTGGTAGATCTGCAGTGGTCTGATACTCTTTCAATGTCAATACGATCGCTTGCACAAAGCTCCTTAAGATGTTTAAAGCTTGGGAAATCTTTTTGTATCCAAAAAGTGGGGAGAGTGATCAGGGTTTGATTAGCGGCGTAGCCCAAGGACTGTGCCGCCTTATAAGCTGTCCGATCGCACACCGCAGGGAGAGAGACCGACCATGGAGCTGGTGGGACGGCGGACCCAGCACGGCTACCGCAAGTAAACGCTCAGGATTCTGTGCATACTCATCACGGCGAAACGGCCAGAGACGTGGAAGGCACCTGCCGCCGGACTGCTGGGGACCTGCCGCTTTTGCGTGGCCAACGGCTCGAGAGTGCGCGAGAGCCTACGTGGACCGGGGTGGCACGCAAGTGCCCATACGCTGAGGAGATGACGTCAGGAGCTTGTGGGCAGACGGATTCTGAGCCACGGACTCTCTCTCTCTCTATCTCTCCGCAGCAGCTTGTGGACACAGTCACCTCCCCCCAGTCTGGCTGCAAGGGCATCCAGAAACTGCTGTGGGGGAAGATTGGCACGGTGGCGCAAGGGGGAGTTGCAGAGCTGTGGCACTGATTAGGTTTGATTAGCGCACCTGAAGTGGCGTTGCCTAAGGACCCGCGTGCATGGAGGCGGGAGAAACATCAATCGGACTCTCTCCCTCTCTTGTGCACACAGTCCCCCCCTTCCCTCCAAGTCTGGCTGCAAGGGCACCCAGAAACTGCTGTGGAGGAAGTGTGGTGCGGTGTCGCTAGGGGGAGTTGCGGAGCCATGGCGCTGATTAGGTTTGATTAGCGCACCTGAAGCGCTGTTATAAGCTGTACGATCGCACGCCGCCGGGAGAGAGACCGATCACGCGTGGCTACCGCAAGAACTGTAAACGCTTAGCATTCTGTACGTCGCCGTGTTGGGTCACCAATAAAACCAGTTTCGTGTGTTGCACCCCTTTCAGGTACAGTGTGTTAAAGCCTCGTTTGGTCGTCCATCAGAAAAGAGGCAGAGTCGGAGTGGGTGATGGTGGGTAATGGTGTTTCTGAGAGAGACGCTGTCAGGGAATGAAGAATTGTTCGCCAATTTTTCTTCTCCAGCGTCGTGTCACCATTTTCTATGCACGCCTCCATCCTGTATCCTGATCGAGCTAAATCCCTGTCAGGCTGTTGACGTGGGATTTACTGCATAAGCAGGTTAGCAGAGCGCTGTGTGCGCCGCCTGCCGTGTGTTTCGGCGGTTTATGAGGTGAGCGACATGATTGCACGAGCCCACTAATCGTAAACACTGCAGTCTATGGTATACTTCCTGCTTCTGGGTGAGGGGGGAGTAAGGGTGGGATGGGGTTATTTACTTCTGAGCTTTTATGATATGCATCTCAATACATTTGGTTTGAATTCAAAAGAGAAACCTTGATTACTCAGCCTGACAGGCGTCGATACCACACCTACTACAGTAAAGGTATAGTTGCTCAGCTTTTTTTTACTCGGCCTAAATGGCATGTACAATACACCTTCTCTAGGTATCCAACCATCTTTACTCATCCTTTTAGGCATAGATACCACACTTTATTTACTTAGCCTGACAGGCATAGATACCACATCTTCCTTACTAAGTCTCACAGGATGAATACCACACCTTTAAGGCATCAATACAAAATATTTATACTGTGACAGATAGAAATACCATAATGTCTTCATTCAGCCTGACAGGCATAGATACCACACCTTCTTCATTCAGCCTGACAGGCATAGATACCACACCTTCTTCAGTCAGCCTGACAGGCATCGATACCACACCTTCCTTACTAAATCTCACAGGATGAATACCACACCTTTAAGGCATCAATACCAAATATTTATACTATCTAACAGATATAGAAATACCATAATGTCTTCATTCAGCCTGACAGGCACAAATACCACACCTTCTTCCCCCAGTCTTCTTTATTAAGTCTAACAAGCATATACACCAAAATATCTACATTCAAACTGACGGGTATAGATACCACCCCTTCTTCATTCAGCCTAACAGGCATATATACCACACATTCCTTACTAAGTTTCACAGGGTAAATACCACAACTTTTTCATCAATACTAAATATTTATACCATCCAACAGATATAGAAATACCATAATGTCTTCATTCAGCCCGACAGGCATAGATACCACACTTTTCTCACTTAGCCTGACAGGCACAAATACCACACTTTCGTCCCCCAGTTTTCTTTAGTCTGACAAGCGTATACATCAAACTATCTTCATTCAGCCTGACAGGCATAGATACCACACCTTCTTTACTAAGTCTCACAGGATGAATACCACACCTATACCAAATATTTATACCGTCTGACAGATAGAAATACCATAATGTCATTATTCTGCCTAACAGGTATAGATACCACACTTTTCTCACTTAGCCTGACAGGCATAGATACCACACCTTCTTCACCCAATATTCTCTAGTCTGACAAGTATATACACCAAACTATCTACATTCAAGATGACAGGCATAGATACCACACTTTTCTCACTTAGCCTGACAGGCACAAATACCACACCGTCTTTACTAAGTCTCACAGGATAAATACCACACCTTTTTAGGCATTGATACCAAATATTTATACCCTCTGACAGATATAAAAATACCCTAATGTCTTCATTCAGCCTGACAGGCATATATACCACACTTTTTTCACTTAGCCTTACAGGCACAAATACCAGACCTTCTTTACTAAGTCTCACAGGATAAATACCACACCTTATTAGGCATTGGTACCAAATAATTATACCCTCTGACAGATATAGAAATACCATAATGTCTTCATTCAGCCTGACAGGCATTGATGCCACACTTTTCCCACTTAGCCTGACAGGCACAAATACCACACCTTCGTCCCCCATTCTTCTTCATTAACTTCCTTCACTCACCTTGACAGACATCAATAGCATCATTTCCTCATTCCGCCTGACAGGCAAGAGCTTCATAGCGTTTACTTAGCCTGACAGCCATATATACCACTTCCTTTTAACATGGACTGACAGGCATAAATTCCACACTTTAATCGTGAGACTAACAAATGCAGATGACCTTCACTTACAGTACACACGTACCACATCTTTCTCCTCCCATCTTCCAGGACTGACAGGCGTAGATGCAGATGCACGTTTAAAAGCTGCGCCATTAGGACTGACAAGCTTTCAGGCCACTGGAACTGCACGGCACATTTCTCTGGCTTTTTACTGACTGTACACCTTTAAATCTGGGACTGACTGGCCTAGATGGCAGAACAGAAGCAAACTTTCCTTTATTAGGATTCAGAGGACGGTTTTCGTGGCTAATTTAGTGGGACTGACAGCAGCAGACGCTGTAGGAAGCACAGAAACCCCAACTTTCACAATGAATAATGAGCACGGGGACCACGCCTTTTGTTTGTAGGTTCTGAGATCTGTCCCCGTTCTACATGTATAGAACCCATGCCTCTTTACGGATATCCGGCTCAAAGACTACACATCATCTGCTGGCAGAAACAGAGGCCTGGTGCCAGTTACTAAAATTGGCATCCTCTCCGAAACCTACATCCTGGCACAGAAGGCTCTAAATGCCATGTGAGCTTCACCGGGACTGAGTGACTACAGCTTTACCGGCGAGCACATCCTTTAATATGTAAGGGGCACAGTTCGCAGGAACCTAATGAGGACCATAGAACCTCCTTTTGCAAAGTCACATCCCACATAAAGTCACATGTGATTCATGGGTAATGACACAAACCATTTTGATTGGCAGGTGTAAAGGTTAGACCTCCTGTTTTTGAGGTGAGAAACCAAACCTCCTTCATTTGATCCCCACAAGTTCCAATAAGGGGGTGGGGGGGGGGGGGTAGGGGTTAATTAGCATTCTTTATCTGTAAGAAGGTTCAGTGGTGATGGATGGATTTGGAAAATGGGCTAAAAATAGGCAACACCACCCACCACGATTGCTCCCTGTGTTCTTGTCGTTGGCGTCGTTGGGAAACGATATTTCAAAGCAAAGTTCATGTAGAAATAGACGTTTGCTCCTAAAATTTGCGATTTGGTGATTGGCGTAGGGGTTGTGTTAAAAAACAACCCAACATGAACATCAGATCATCCTACCGAATGAGGGCAGACGACGATGAGCGATGGGCGGCGCCGTGGCTTGGTGGTTAGCACCTTCGCTTCTCATTGCTGGGGATTCCCGGCTCATGTCCTCCCCGTGTCTGCGTGGGTTTCCTCCGGGTTCTCCGGTTTTCTCCCACAGTCCAAAAACATGGATTCCAGGTAAACTGACGGATTGGTAGGACGTTGGACTGTCAATCAGAAGGTTGTGGGTTCCAATCCCAGCTCCATTGAAGTTACCAATGTGGGTTCTTGAGCAAGACCCTTAACCTTCATTGCTCCAGGGTGCTGCATCAACCCTGTGTTCTAATCCCAACCAAGTGGATTACTTATAAGTCGCTTTGGATAAAAGCGTCTGCAAAATAACCAAATGTAAATGGAATGCTCTAAATTGTTTGTGTGTGGTTGTGTGAGTGAGTCTGCCAGCAATAGATTGGTGCCCTGTCCTGGGTGTATATGCCCAGCACCTGAGATGTTCTCCCCACGATGGGCATGGGAAGTTCTCCGCGATCTTAGTAGAGGATAAAGTGGAAGATAATGAATGAATGAATGAATGATGAGGGATGGAATCACCAGAGGAGATGTAGGTTTGTTATCAGTACTCACCACCGGCATGGTGGCCTTCCCTAACCCCCTAATTTCACTCTGGTACTTGCAGAGCATGGAAGGTCCAGATACAAAAGAATGGAAGAAAATGGAATAAAAATGGAAGAAGGAATCTTTGCTGTAGGCATAAAAAGAGAGCAATGGCTCGGCGAGGGTTAATCATTACTTCAGCATCACTTCCTTCACTAAGAGCCAGATGGCTGAAAGAAGCTCTCACAGTGATGGAGATTGAACACACCCTCCCTGTTGGTGCCCTCACACACACACACACACTCACACTCACACTCATTTCTTTTTTTATAAACCAATTGACAATCCCATCTCCCATGACCAAAATAGCTCTCGTTCCACCCTGCACTTGGAACAATTACCTTTGTAGATTAGGCTTAGTCCCAGAACCCCACCCTCAATGCCTTCAACCGTAATCCAGACCTCAGTATGTCGTGTGGTGCTGCATAATGCAATATCTGAGATGGACACAAAAGTCGCCACTAGAAATGGACCGATGTGGGCCTTTGAGATTAATGGCAAGGTATTATAGATAGTATAGGGGGGATCCAAAGAGGGTGGGGTAGCTCAGATAATCAAGTTGATTGAGTTCATTTATTTATATAGTGCTTTTTACAATCGTACATTTACAAGTTTTGAGCAAGCTGAAGCGACAGTGGCAAGAAAACACTCCCTGTTACGTTGGTTTTTCAAGGTGAGGCCTTGTGAGGACCAAGGCTCAGTGCTAGAGAGACTCATTCTCCTCCATGGGGGACGGGGACGGCAGCATTAACAGAGTGTCATTGATTGAGGCCATTCTGCAGAACTGCAACGCCACCAGTCTAACGGACTTCCAGCTTATGTCCAGTTGGCCGCGCTGCTCTGGCGGTGTGGATGAAGAGAGGTAAGGGTGCGGGAAGGGTGATAGCCAAACAATTGGGGACTCTAGATACACCCGCCAATGTACCCTAGATGCACCCAGGACAGGGCGCCGACCTATTGCTGGCAGACTAATTCACACAACCACACACACAATTTAGAGCATTCCATTTACATTTGGTTATTTAGCGGACGTTTTTATTCAAAGCGACTGATGAGTATTCCACTTGGTTGGGATTAGACCCCAGGGTTGATACGGCACCCTGGAGCAATGAGGGTTAAGGGTCTTGCTCAAGAACCCACATTGGTAACTTCAATGGAGCTGGGATTTGAACCCACAACCTTCTGATTGATAGTCCAACGCCCTAAGGGAGCGAACACTTCCGTCAATTTACCTGGAATCCATGTTTTTGGACTGTGGGAGGAAACCGGAGAACCCGGAGGAAACCCACGTAGACACGGGGAGGACATGGAAACTCCACCCAGATTGGGATTTGAACCAGGAATCCCCAGCACTGACAGGCGCATGCTTTTATCCAAAGCGACTTATCCCAACTTAATGGTTGGGGTCAGAACACAGGGTTGATACGGCACCCTGGAGCAACGAGGGTTATGGGTCTTGCTCAAGAACCCACATTGGTAACCTCAATGGAGCTGGGATTTGCCTAACGATCGTGTGCCTCCTTATAAGCTGCTCAGTCACAGGCCGCGGGGAGAGAGACCCACCCCGTAGCTGGTGGTACGGAGAGAACTATACTGCAAGAACTGTAAAAGCTCCTGTCTCTGGTCCTCGTCCTTTCCACCAAATGTAAAAAGTGACCCTTTGCCTTAAATTAGCAAGCAGAGAATCTTCAGCAATGTCTTAGCATTAGCATCAGGCCCGCGACAAGGATAAACAATAAGACGTATGAATCCCGCTGCCTTCACACAGTGGCCTACAAATCTAAGCCTCAGGAAGTGGAACAAAGTAAGCAATGAGCAAGGAATGCTAACATGCTAACACGGCACTCTGGGACCGTAATCGCCAATTACAGCCATATGTTCTTTATATATAATCTATTCCTCTTTGTTGCTTGGCCCTCTGGATCCTTTTGGTCCCCTGCCACTTGTCTTTATCCTCCGCTGGCGTTTCTCTCGCTCGCTACTCCTTTTTTTGCTGTATTTCCAGTCACACTCTGGCGGTCATGCTTAATTAGCAGCTGTCTAATTGCTTCTCATTAGCTCCGGCATCCGAATGCCAGCAACACAACAAACAAACACAGTTGGGCTCGGGATTTTTTCCTCCGCTCCCTGAAGTACCAGCGCTCCTTCATCTTTTCCTCGTCTTCCTCGTTGTCTCCTTCAACATTTTCTCTCATAACAAGAGTTTCATATCGCTGTCTTCTTTCCGGTCGGCTTCTCTCATCTGTCCTCTGTTATCCGTTCCGCTCGTTGCACTCCTGACATCCTCTTTTCTTTGCCATCATCCTCCATCATCACTCCCTCGCCAGACTCTCCAGTCCACGGATGTCCAGTCTGCTGTGGGGCGTTCGGAGACGGACAGAAGACCGGAGATCATTAGGTCTGTGTCAATCTGAGGCCGCTGATGAGGGCATCTCCTCATCTTACTTTGGCCCATGGTTGTATGGACCGATTGGAGTCCAATTAGAGTCCATATGGTCTATGGTAAATTTTTTGAGGACGCCCAAAGAGGACGAAGGGTTTTTATAGGGTGTAGAGTAAGAGACAACTTGGCTAAGGTACAGGGAGCATGAGGGGACCACCATCACCATCACATTAGTGTCATTGCAAACACTGCTCTGTTGGGGTTCATTACGTATTTTAGAGAAACTCAAGGACTATGTCGCTGCATGGATAAGGACAAGGACCGGAGACAGGAGTCCATTTAGCGACCCAACACGACGTTGTCCTGAGCATTTACATTTCTTGTGGTAGCCACGCTGGGTCCTCCGTCCCACCAGCTCCGTGATCGTTCTCTCTCGCCGCGGCGTGCGATCGTACAGCTTATAAGGCGGCACACAGTAGGTAACGCCGCTTCAGGTGTGCTAATCAACCCTAATCAGCACCGCACCTCCGCCACTTCCCCCAGCGCCACCGCATCATACTTCCCCCACAGCAGTTTCTGGATGCCCTTGCAGCAAGACTTGTTCGGGGAGAGAGAGTCCGATCGAGGTTTCTCCCGCCTCCATGCACGCTGCTCCGAATCCGTCTGTCCACGAGCTCCTGACGTCATCTCTCCAGCGTAGGGCCACTTGCGTGCCATCCCGGTCCAAGTAGGCTCTTCCGACCACGCAAAAGCAGCAGGTCCCTAGCAGTCCAAAACCCGGGATGGTGCCTTCCGCGCCACCCGGCATCTCTCTGCTCCCTCGTTGACGGCTTGAGCATCCGCTTGCCTCGCCCATCTCCGTTTCGCCTTCACCGACAGCCGGCCGCCTGGGTCGGGGCGTGCATCCCCGCCGCAGCTCGCCGGTGATGTCCTCTGCCACGTGCGTCCTCATCCAATCCGGGTTTCATCCAATCCACCCACCAGTGTCGCGGGCTGGATAAGGATGAGGACCGGAGACAGGAGTCCGACGCAAAAAAAAGGTTTTATTTAGCGACCCAACACGACGATATGGTAGTCCTCCATTCCACCAGCTCTGTGGTTGGTCTCTCTCCCGCGGTGTGCTATCGTACAGCTTTTTAAAGCGGCACTCTAATCAAACTCTAATCAGTGCCGCAGTGCCCCCCGACTCCTCCCTCTGCTTTTCAGTTCCGAGTAGGATTTCTGGCCAGTCCTTTTTTATGTGACATTTGCATGTTCTTACTGTACGTGGTAGGTTACTGTAACTAGGTCAGACCGAATGAGGACCAGAGAAATTTTGGCCGATGTATCTCTCCTGTCATTCCTAGATCTCTCTCCCTGCGATGTTACTGCTTATACCATGTCATCCTAGGACCTCATTTGTCCCGGGTTTCGGTACCAATGTAATGGGGTGTGTATGAATGGCCTCGCATTCCTGCAGCTCATGGTCGATCTCTCTCTCCGCGGCATGTGATGTTCCAGGTTATAAAGGCCACACAGGTTCATCAGGCAGAGCAGCATCAGGTGAGTTAATCGTCTCTAATTAAAGTCTCCCTCAGCGCCGCTGAGATCCTTCAACAGTTGCCTTTGGGAGGTCTGGTTTCCTAGCACATATATACATGTAAGGACACATTTGACTGCCAGAAAAAAAGGATGGAATCCTAAAAGTACCACCAATGATCACATTCATGATGATGTCATCACTCCTACACAATGAATAATTAAGGGAGGCAAGTTTATAGATGATGGTATTGAAGTGATTCGTATTGTACGAGTCATTGATTTATTAATGTTATAATGGGCAGCACTTTGGCACAGTTTGTACTGCGTCTTTGGCGCTGCTTCTTCCTCACTAAGTCCTGTTGACCCGTCTGGTTGGGGTTTATGAAGGTCCTATCTTCATGGGTCTTCTCCATGGATAGGTAACCTGAAGATACTAATTTATAACTGTATTTCTCATCATCATAATCAATGCTGGCCGTACTGGTTACTATGTCTATCTCTCAGTGCTGGGAATCCAGGTTCGAACCCCAAACTGAGTTTCCATGTTCACATGGGTTTTCTTCCAGGTTGTTTAGTAGAAAACATGGATTGAAGGTAAATTGGCTGCTACTAATTGCCCCTATATAATAGTGTGTGTGTGTGAGTATGCAAGTGTGAGCCCAGCAATAGATTGGTCCTTCATCCTGGGTGTATCTGCCCAGCGTCTAAAACGTTCTACCCTTGATGGACAGGGGGAACCTCTCTGTGACCCTAGTAGTGAATTACGTGAAGGAATAATGGATGGATCATTGATGCCATTGATGCTGCCAGGTGTTCGGTCCCCCAAGGGGTCAATAATGACACGATTGGGTAAGTTTGGTTCTCCGTTTTTGCATGTGCCGATGATATAGATTATAGGAACCTTCATATACAAACTGGATTCCAAACAATTTGGGACGGTGAGCAAATATCAATATTTGATTGGTAATGGAACATAGATGACGGATCAGAAGTTGAATCTGAGTAAATGTAACATTTTTAAGGAGAAATATGTTGACTCAAAATTTCACGGTGTCAACAAATCCCCAAAAAGTTGGGACAGGTAGCGATATGTGGCTGGAAAAAGGAAATTGAGCAGATAACCAACAGCTGGAGGACCAATCAACAGTAATTAGGTCAACGGAGAACATGATTGGGTTTAAAAAGAGCTTCTCAGAGGGTCAGTGTCTCTCTGAAGCCAAGATGGTAAGAGG